>SDVV010043842.1:0-10213 GCA_016164225.1 Gammarus roeselii
TACTGCAAAAAATCTGATCGGCACACCCACTGCCACTCCTAAATCCACACGGTTCCTCTCCAATTTGCTTTGAAAACACTCGGCCTACCTTTTCCGTGCATCACCGCTTTCTAACAACAACTGGCTTTTTTCATCTTTCACCACTTCCACATAAGCCTACTTTTTAAAATCAAAACGTACATGATACTCTCCATCACCCACACAAAAATTTAGGCAATATCCCCCATAAATAGCCTAACAAGACGTGACATCGATATACACGAGTTAGCTTTCCCTATCCGTACATCCAACGATTAATTTTACAACAAGTAAAGTAAAATATTTCTTACACTAATACTCCGTAGTAGATGACCATGTCTCTCCTTTGCCAAATCAAGATATGACCAAAATCCTGTACCTACTAATAATTTCTGACACTACAAGAAACAGAAAACGAAAAATTCCGAATGGTAATCTTATTCCTTCGGTGAAACCCCATAGAAACCAAACAAACCTGATGAATGCTTCACTCATGACAAAACCTATCTATTTAAATTCCCTGCAACAGCCTAAGCTACACCAAACAGGCAAGACACAAGAGACATTCTTCCACACTCATACACAACTTACCCAATATCCAACGTAAATGTCCTGACAAGTCGTGTAACCAATAAACATTACCAGCCTGGTTCCTACAGTAATGCCCAAAAAAGGATGACCATTTTCCTGCTATGATGGTTTAAAACATGACCAAAATCCTGTATCAAAAAAAATTACCAAGAATATATAATTTAAATAAATATACTGAAACATTCACGTTTAAATCTTGATTTCTACGGGAATACAATCCAAAGAATATACAAAGAATATACAATTCTTCCACCAACAAATAAGTTTATATTAAAACTCGGAACAGACGAGACATTCGTCCGTAACCATACAAAATTTACCCAACATTCAATGAAAGAAACCCTAACAAAATGCAAATGCGATAAACATAATATCGATCGTTAAACAAAGAAACTGGATTTGATTTGATTTGAGCCTCACTTCCACCAGAGCCTCAACGTGAGTCATAATAGGCTCCCCCGTAGGGCTCAATGATCATTGATTCCAGTGGGCTCGCACGCCCAAGTGTGCGAGGAAAATACGAAACAACGCTTGTCATGTCAGAAAAAACGTGAAAATTTTAGCAATGTCAGACGCACGCTAGTGCGCAAAAGAAAAAACGCTTACTCGAAACGGATCTCCGCTTCCAATCTTTTAAAACACAAAGAGTGATATGTACGCACCCTAGTGCGTACAGGTAGCATTGTCGAGATTAGTACAAGGTCAGTGGCTACACGGGCAAATTCAGCTCCGACAGCAACGCAACACAATATTTACAACTACGCGGTTTAGTTGTATAAATATTATTTATTTATTTAGGTAAGATAAAGACTCAGATGCAATGAAACGAATCCTTGCCTCCAAGCCCTTAGAACCTCGTGAGTTATATGTCCAAACGTCAGTGCGCTCAGATAGTATCGTCGAAATTGGTACAAGGTTCACGGCTACACGGACAAAGTCAGCTCCGACAGCAAAGCAACACAACATTTACAGCTACGCGGCCTATTAGATTGTTAGTACAACTTCTTTATTCAGGCAAGATAAAGACTCAGACAGAACGATTCCCTGCCTCCAACCACTCAGAACTCCAAGAATATCATACACGCACGACAGTACGCACAGCCAGTATCGTCGAAATTGGTACAAGGTCTATGGCTTCACGGATTAGATAGACTCCAACCGCAACGCGCCACAAGGTTTTATAGCTACGCAGTCCAGGTCAATCCCAGAAACTGCATATGGCCCGTGCACGCGCGAGCGAGCACAGACTGAAGAAGAAATACCCTTTCACGAAATCACAAACGCGAACTCTCGCACAAATACTCCAGCGTTTTAATATTGTGGATAGTGAAAAAGAATGTAAGAGCAGGTTCGTCATGGGCAGAAAAACTGCTCAGATTATTGATTTCACACTGATTGTTTAAGGGGATAGGGCGTGGGGGGGGCATTGGTCCCTTGGGTCCCGAAAGAGCCCGATAAATCCCGGAGGGTGACCCATGTCTACCGTGTCTTCCCGAGCTCCTCGAGTCCCCAGAGACCCCTCGCCTCAGCTCATCTCGGTTTGTCTCGAATAATTTCGGCCAGTTTCGGCTCGTCGCGACAAACTCGACTCGCCTCAACATGTTTCGACTGATCTCGACGCACCTCGACCAGCCTCGACGCGACCCTCGCTCTCTGCGCCAGCAATCTGCGGACTGTAATGGTTAATTGTTCTACACATGCATCTCACGAACATTTTTCTGTGTATGGGTTTTACAGCGCTGGGAGGGGGAATCAGAGGTTCCAGGATTCAGAGGGGCTTCTAAAGGGTCCCCCAGTTTCTCAAAAGGGTCCTAAAGGGTCTCAAGGGTGTCCCAAGGGGCCCCAGAAAGATCCAAGTGGATCCCCCCAAATCCTCCTGGTCTCCCAAGTCCCCCGGGTTCCCGAAACCCCGGGTCCCCGAGTCCCACGGGTCCCAGGAAAACCTCCCCTCCCTGGGTCACCTTGTCTCAACCAACCTCGATACATATAGTAATGATAAAAACAAATTCAAAATTTATCACCATGAAAAAAGGGCAGAGAAAAATAATAGAGCCCAAGCAAGAAGAAATAATAAAATACTAAAATAAAGTGTTAATGATCTATAAAATGAATAATCATCCATCTACCCCAAACAAAGAAGCTGGAAGAATTCTACAGCAATACAAAGCAATGGAGGTACATTTTCTCAGAACCCACTTTAAACTACCCAACATTTTATATTTACAGTCAAATAATACCTAACGACAATTTCTAGGTACAACGAAAGCAACAAATTATTCCTTAACTAAAAGGCTACACTGAAGATGCCAAACCTAGCATACCTAATTATTCATATGATGATCTAAATACCATTCAAATCTCGAACAAACTCATGAAACCTACATTAAAAATCATGACAGACGTGATGGCCTTCCATTAGTAGAGAAAACCTATCCAATTTACAATGAAAAATAACCTAACAAGATGGGAATGCAATGCAAGTACATTACCTACCGTATAACAAATAAACTAAGGTAATCCTACAGTAACACAATGCAGTGTAGATAAATTTTCTTCCTAACCCCATTCTGAAACATGACCAAACTTCTATATCAACTTCTAAGCTTTCCGATAATTTGTGACACTGCAGCAAAATAAATCGAAATATTCCTGTACGAGTTGGCTACATTGCTGATGCAACACTTAAGATACCTTAATATTCCGATGATAATATAAATAGCGATTCAAACCTCGTACAAACGACAACAAGCTACTTTCAAAAGTCGAGGCTCACGCGATATCCTTCCATAATCATTCAAAACCTATCCAATATCCGATGTAAATAAACTACTAAGACGTGAAACCAATATACATCATCAACCTTGTATCAACTAAAGTGAACGATTACTGCAGACATAGCCAACAGGGGAGAACCATTTTTCTGCTAAGTCTGTCTAAAAACATGACCAAAATCCTATGTAACACCTAAACCTACCAATCATTTCTAACACTAATACAAATAAAGTGAAATAATCCCGTTAAAATCGTATTTCTACAGTAAAGCCCTACAAAAAGTTACAAACTAATAAGAAAAATTGCATACTAATAAAAAATCTATTCCAACACATTATCCTGCAATACAAACCGAGATATTCTTCCACAGCCATGTTAAAAATAGCAACCACCCAACGAAGATCACCTACAAGATGTGAAACCAAGTTACTATTGCTACTTATATCCAATAAAATCTTCAATCGAAATAGTAGTAACCGTCAATAATCGCGAGAAGACGTTAGAGATATATATAATACCAATTGGTTAATTTTTTTGTAATATTAAGCATTATATTATTTTGCTGTACTGTTATAAATTATTGGTTGGTTTAGGAGTTGACATAGAATTTTGGTCATGATTTAGAATGGTGTTGGGAGAAAATATGATTTCACTGCATTGTATTACTTTAGGAGTATTTCAGTTTATTTGTTATACGGTATGTAACGTATATTGCTGTCACATCTCGTTAGGGTTTCTTTCATTGAATATTGGAGGTTTTGTATGGTTATGGGAGGCCATCACGTCTGTCACGCTTATTAATGTAGGTTTCGAAATTTGGATGGTTATTTATATAATCGAAGAAATAATAGGGTATATAGGTTTGGCATCTTCAGTGTAGCCTATTTGTGAGAAAATGCGCCTTCATAGTATTACTGTAGGTTTATTTCATTTTATTTGTTCTTCATCCACCTCCACCATTAACCCTACCTTATTATTTCAGAGGTGAACCAACATTTGAAAGGGACCTTCAGCCCCCACCCCAAAAAATTGAGTTTTGGCTTCATTTCTACTACTGTCAGCAGAATTGTGTTATATCGTCACCAGTTTCAAGCCCTGCGCTGGGCATGCAGCAGTAAATAGTCAGCACATCAGTTCATTGCCTAGTAAGCACTCAGCCAGCCAGCACTGGATCAGCCGGCACTAACCCAGCCAGCTCTAGACTTTTACCACTGAACCAGCAGCATTAGGTCATCAACAAAAAAGTTCCTTGACCAGCCAGCACTGGGCCAGTCAGTCGTGGCAGTGTCTTAGTCCAGTTGCCCAGGGACGGCCAGAGGCGGTCTTGAATAATTCACGACCATAGCTTTAGTTATTTTGTAAGGACCCGAGCTACGAGGAGAAACTCAGTTATTGGGAGGGTAGCTTTATGGCGTGAAGGAACCATCTCGAGTTAGTGTCGTGATGTGTTTCAGAAATGGTTAAAGAGGTTTCTATGTATAGGTGGCCCAAGACGATATCCATCAGACTTAGGAAAGTTATGCAGTATTATGAGAGCGACGAGCGACGTGTGTCTGTCACTCAATGAAAAACGCAAAGGGCCATACTACGGTAAATTTGAAGTGTTGATGAACAAAGATACATATCTAATGTTTATTCGATAACATTTCACTTGGGAAACATTCAAAGGAATATCTAAGATTAGACATTCCATAATTAAATATTCCAGGTATCCGTTATTCTATACCTGTCGAGCTAGCGGGCCTCAACGAAGACGTTTTTGTTGATGACCTAAAACGAGTCATAACATCTTCACTTGTTTGAATCAGCATTCAGTAGATGTCGAAAAGAAGCCATGCTTCGTGATACGACTATCATTCACCATTAAAAATAAAGCATTTATTTGACGACATTGCAACTAACCCGCCCACGGGCAACGTTTTGTATGTTGCCATGTCTCATTTATTACTTTGATTTTCAAATGAAAAATAATGATCGTATCACTAATATGGCATCTCCTTGACATCTTCTAAATTGTAGTTAAAACAATTAAATATAATCTGTATGGCATCAACGGAAGCAAATTCGTTGGCACTCGTCAGGTCGACAGGCATTGATGCATCTTGCGGTCGGACGTGCAAACGTTCTATAGTGTGTCTGCATGCGCATAGACGTTCAGGTAATCTTGCCGGCGTCCAGGTTATTGCAGAAAGTTTTCTACCCGCGTCCAGGTGGGTTGCACCAAAGTCAGTTTGCCAATGGTAATATTGAAATAAGTGGAATCACTCCACAGATTCCTTTCCCATTTTTGGGTTCCCGTTGATACGAATGTAACCCAGAACGCACTGGGAGTAAACGCACCAGTTATTCCGCTTATAGTTCCCTTCCCCCCCCTCCTCTGCAAGGCTTATTAATAGAAAGAAACACGCATTGAACGTCTGAAGAGTCCCGTTTTATAACAGTTCATTTAATGAATAAAAGTATACCCGCCTGCCATCCCCACTCCTCCTTCGAGAAATTCTGGATACGTGCCTGAGATTATGCACCCACCCGCAAGATGGATTGTGCACCCACCCGCAGGGAGGATTGTGCACCCGCCCGCAGGGTGGGTGCATACACGGATTCAATGTTTTTACTGTATTCACAATCTACTTTCAATGCGAATTCAATTGTTATACTCAGTTACCCATTCAACACATTGCGATACGCCTTAGAGACTTGATGAACAATGTTAATTGCTCAAGTACAGATTTGTTATTGTAGTCACTAATGACTAAACCATACTTCACATGTTGTTAATCTTGTTACACATCTGTCACCCAACTCAATTTAATACTATCCAAAAGAAAGTGCATCACAGAAATCAATTTCCGACACATAAAGTTTCTCATAACAACGGTAGGATATTCTTCTGCATAACAAATCCAGGCTTCAATATACTTAATAAATCTAAGATATGTAATATGATCGTAGTAATAGAAAAATATTATTGAGTTTATGACAATGTCTAATAAAATAACATTTTGGCTAGCGTAATTCTTTCCCCTCCGCATAATAGCTCAAAAGAAATGGAACCTTTTATGTACGGTAGGAGCACCTCGCTTTCTTAGCTGAAACATCGTCGATTTGAAGAATTAATATACTGTTCCATTGATTTTTATAAATACGACAGGGCAAGAATGATTGATTTAGAAGGTATAAAAAATGTTTGTACAGGAATGCGATCAGCATAAGAAACCGACGACAGAAACGATCTGTCGGAACATCGTTGTTGCTTTCAAGCCGTATGAGTAACGAAACAGAAGGGTAACAAGTCCTCTGACAATATTCTAAATCACAAATCTCCCTTGGAATAGTTACTTGAATGCCGCCGGGAAATGGTATTTGCATACTGAAAACATCGCGTCTTTTAATGGAGAAAAGTGATGGGCTTCATTGAATTGATGGGTCTGATGATAGTGATGGGCTTGAGGGCTCGTTCATACGATGGCCTGCGCTGTCCTCCCCCACACATTCCTCCTAGGATTTAAAAAGATAGAGAAGTTTATCCAGCCAATGTATAGTTTTATAATTAAGTGTGTTTTAAATGTACATAGCATTTTAGGCCCCAAGCCCCGAGCCTCGCTAAAAGCTACCCGCTGGCGTCCAGATGACACATATGCTGACAACAGCGTCAGAAAACACAAGCCGCGCGTGAAGACTGAGATGTGGCATAAATAATTGCTTTAATTGTCGAAAAGTTTCGGTCAGTATAATAGGCTAAATATCATTAAAATCGATCCATTCTTGGTCGGTGCACAGCTTTGTCCCTGATTGTAGCAAAAGTGCATAGATCAACTCATTTAATATCAAGTCTTTACATGTACAATATTTACCACCAGACAAAGTATGCCACAGGACATATCAGAACGTAACCAGAGACCAGTGTTCACGTGCGCTGCCCACATTGTGGTGCCTGCGCCTTGGTGGACAGCCTGCAACATCAGCCACCGCACCCTGGGGGATGCCAGAGGCATCCAGCTCTCCAACTCAGACCTCTAAATAAATGGACTCCTTCAGCGTAAGTATCATATCAAATCAATATCAGTTCTACCCATTATTTTTGAATTTCATTGGCTAAATTGATGCAGTTCTGCAGCGTAGGAAAACGGCTATTAGAGGAGTTGGCAGATAGTAAGATTAATGTAGGCCATTGCATCATGAGATTCAGCCAGCTTCTCGAGCTGTGCTTCCAGACTAGTCGAGGGATCACTCTGCTTCTGAAAGGCCCGCACTAAGGTAACATCAGTTCTATAAGCGCACCCGCGCTTGGTATCGTGTAGTCACACGTGAAATTGAGTCACAGTGTGCATCCAATCTGATTTTTTTTTATAAAACTATGGTATTTTCTGCCATACCAGGAGGCTGACTGTTACGGCACCCGCTTTCCGCCTTCTGCCTTTTGTCTTCTACCTGCCACGAGTCCACAACACCAGTTCGGTAAATTATTGTAGGCTTTAGTAAAAAACTGTAGGCCTTATACCACATTTCTGCGGCAATCTTCTAGCACACATTGCTCAGGTCTATATTTGCAATGATTGTATGTCTCCAATGTAAATTTTCAGGTTCTTTCCTGCGAATAAAGGCCGGATCAGAATTCAGGACGTATGTCCGTGGATCACTTGGACCACATTGCCCTTGAATGATCGATACTATATAATTCCTGGATAGAAAAAGATAGGACAGGTTAAGATGCTTAGGTCTTTTCACCTATCATGACGTGAAGGTGGTCCACAATAAATATCTTGTAACAATAACAAGGGATTTTGTTTTAATAAAAAATAAACATATATCAGAGGTAAAGTGCCTCAGATGTTAACCGTTCCTGTATATGCAATCAAAATGTGTGTGTGTGTGTGTGTATGTGTGTGTGTGTGTGTGTCTACATTGTATCGGTAACTATCCCTGTATACGACGTCATTAAACCGTACCCGGTCCTGCATATGCGTACAAAGTGTGAATGTGTGTACCTGTTGTGTGACATCAGAAGAAAAACTACGAAAAATAGAGCCGTGTGGGAGGGATTTGATATGTACATCGCACAAAATAATGTCTAAATATCATACATATCCATCAAACTTGAATGAAAATATATAATTATTGGTTAAGTTGGTTAGAATGACTAGATCTTTGAACCTTACATCGCGTATAACTGATCCACATTAAAAATGTAACAAATTGAAGTGTATTAGCTCTCTTGGATCCTACCTGCTGAGTCTCATCCGAACATGTAACAGAGCTATCGATAAATTCTGGAATCTAAACATCTGCAGAAGGTTTTTTTGCTGGATCAAATTAGAAAAAATGTATTCAACTGCTTTTGATATGATAAATATACAGCCCTAGTGAAGAGATTCATACATATCAATATCATACATAACCATCAAACTTGATTAAAATACATAACTATTGGATAGAATAGGTTAAGTTGCCTAGGTAATAATGTATCCGTCATTGTATGGTAACCCTTTTTGCATTCATCTATATTTGATCTATGCTATCGTACATTGATATATATTTCGCGAATTATGTACCTTAGACATGGTTTATATCCTAGATCTTGTGGATTGCGGACCTTACAATGCAGATCTGTGTGAAAAATTGTTAGAGTGGATTTATTCAATATTTGATATAATAGACAAAAATGGTAGGAGCAGCACATCCAACACTACAAAGAAATCATTTTCCAACAGTAAAACCGTACATAAATCTTGCTAACGCTTTAACATTCATAACACTCACTGACGTACGGGGTAAGCTTACATAAACGTTTTGAACTCGAAAGTCCAGAAACGAGCGATGACCTAACATTACTCGAGACTGGTCGATATTACTAGACTTGTAACAAGCGAAGTGAAAAAATATATTAATATAAATGTAGGCACACAATTTGCTAAAGATTGGTAAAACTACAGGGTCAAGTGTTTAGATTTCATAGGGATGATGGTTAAATCAATGAAGAAAAAAAAAACTAACTTAAGTATGAAACGGGGAAAAATATACAATCCTTGGTAATTTTAGGTTAGAATGAGTTGGATTATGGCCATCATTACAGACCTTCAGTGGAAAATGTTAAAGTGGATCTGGTGAATGGTCGAAAAAGTCAAATATTCTGAATGGGAACGCAGTCTTATAACAAAAGCCTGAATTAATCAAAACTTCTAAGCGTCTAAACGGCAAACGAAATACAAACATTTATAAAAGTATGACTTGCGGGAATAAGCATCTAGCAAAGACCTGCGATTGGATAACATAATTGAGATGTACATTCAATTATTGAAGAATTTCAACGCTAACACTCAACACAAATCCGGTAGAATAGTTCTCCAAGGTAATATGGAACCGGACCCAAATCCAAAGTCGAGAGGAGAAACACACCAAATTTTTGAAGCATTACATCCAAATAAGCGTATTTTATACCCAACATCCCATGAAAATAGGCAAATTTATATCGAATACAGATAATTCCTATGATATCAAATCAAAATGTACACCAACATCTAAAAAAATAGCTAAATAAGATTTCCTACTCTATCCTATGCAACAACGATTAACTATTATATACGGTGTATCCTACCGCACCCAGATGATGAACCCTACTCCAATATCCGACGTGATTTGGTTCATGACTAAGATCGTATACTAACATAACAGTCATACCGAAAATAACTGACATTTAACGTTAATGTGAAAAATGTTATTTTATACTATCATACCATTCAAATCTATAATAAATTCCTAGACCTAACTGATGCTATGCCTCTGGGAGTACAAATCCAAGCCTACTGTGCCATAAAAATGAACTCTATAATGC
>SDVV010043843.1:0-10213 GCA_016164225.1 Gammarus roeselii
GAGACCGGATCACCAACGACGTGGTTCGAATCAGAACAGGGATGGTGAAAAAGTTGGAGAACATAGTGGATTCGCGTGTACTGAGATGGTTCGGGCACGTGGAGAGGATGGATGAAGGAAGATTGGTGAAAAGGGTGATGAATGCGGAGGCGAGTGGTCGCAGGCCTAGAGGTAGACCGAAGTTTGGGTGGATGGATGGTCTGAAGCAGGCGTTGGGAAGGAGAGACATGAATGTGGAGGTGGCGAGAGAGCGTGCAATGAACAGGCGTGAGTGGAGAATGGTTGTGAATGGTTGATTTTGACGCTGCTCTGATGTGCTTTCCCGCCCTTGACATCCCGCTGTCTGGATGGTCGTGGGTGGGGAGGGGGCCGGCCATTAGGACGCGGCGGGGGTAAACCAGTGAAAACTGTCGGGACCTGCTGCTGACAACGGTTCCTTGGTGCATTCGGGATCCAGAGTGTAAGTTGAGGGGCTACCGGTCGGACCCTTTAGCACAAAAGGGCTAAGTTGTGTGAGTGTGAGCGTATGAGGGTTAGAGGTGCGCCTTGCCGTCGGCCACCCCCCTTTCTGGGGGATGCGGCCTAGTGTCTGTATCTGTATGTATCGAGGTTGGTTGAGACTAGGTGACCCAGGGAGGGGAGGTTTTCGTGGGACTCGCGGGACTCGGGGACCCGGGGTTTCGGGAACCCGGGGGACTTGGAGACCAGGTGGATTTAGGTGGGTACACTAGGACCTTTCTGGGGCCCCTTGGGACACCCTTGAGACCCTTTAGGACCCTTTTGAGAAACTGTGGGACCCTTTAGAAGCCCTCTGAATCCTGGAACCTCTGCTTCCCCCTCCCAGCGCTGTAAAATCCATACACAGAAAAATGTTTGTGAGATGCATGAGTAGAACAATTAACCATTACAGTTCGCATATTGCTGGCGCAGAGGGCGAGAGTCGCGTCGAGGCTGGTCGAGGTGCGTCGAGATCAGTCGAAACATGTTGAGGCGAGTCGAGTTGGTCGCGGCAAGCCGAAACTGGCCAAAATGATTCGAGACAAACCGAGATGAGCTGAGGCGAGGAGTCTCGGGGGACTCGAGGAGCTTGGGAAGACCCGGGGGACATGGGTCACCCTCCTGGATTCATCGGGCTCTTTTGCAACCCACGGGACCAATGCCCCCCCCCCCGCCCATTTCCTTGAACAATCAGTGTGAAATCAATAATCTGAGCAGTTTTTCTGCCCATGACGAACCTGCTCTTACTTTATTTTTCACGATCTTGAATATTAAAACTCTGTAGTATTTGTGCGGGGGTTCGTGTTTGTGATTTTGTGAATGGGTATTTTTTCTTGTCTGTGCTCGCTCGCGCGTGCACGGACCATATGCAGTTTCTGGGGTTGACCTGGACTGCGTAGCTATAAAACCTTGTGACGCGTTGCGGTTGGAGTCAATCTAATCCGTGGAGCCATAGACCTTGTACCAATTTCGACGATACTGGCTATGCGCACTGTCGCGCGTGCATGTTATTCTTGGAGTTCTGAGTGGTTGGAGGCGGGAATTGTCCTGTCTGAGTCTTTATCTTGTCTGAATAAAGAAGTTGTACTAATAATCTAATAGGCCGCGTAGCCGTAAATATTGTGTTTCTTTGCTGTCGGAGCTGACTTTGTCTGAGTGGCCGTCAACCTTGTACCAATTTCGACGATACTATCTGAGCGCACTGGCGTTTGGACATATAACTCATGAGGTTCTGAGGGGTTGGAGGCGAGGATTTGTTTTGTTTCATCTGAGTCTTTATCTTACCTAAATAAATAAATTGTAGTTATACAACTAAACCGCATAGCTGTATATATTGTGTTGCGTTGCTGTCGGAGCTGAATTTGCCCGTATAGCCACTGACCTTGTACTAATCTCGACGATACTACCTGTACGCACTAGGGTGCGTACATATCACACTTCAAGTTCTAAAGGATTAGAAGCGGAGGTCCGTTTCAAGAAAGCGTTTTTTTCTTTTGCGCACCAGCTTGCGTCTGACATTGCTAAAACTTTCACTTTTTTCTAACGTTAAAAGCGTTGTTTTGTTTTTTTTCTTGCACACTTAGTCGTGCGAGCCTACTGGAATCAATGATCATCGAGCCCTACGGGGGAGCCTATTATGACTCACGTTGAGGCTCTGGTAGAAATGAGGCTCAAATTAAAATCAAAATCAAAATCAAAAACAGACGCTAGGCCGCATCCCCCAGAAAGGGTGGTGGCCAACGGCAGGGCGAACCTCACACCCTCATACGCTACCACTCACACAACTTAGCCCTTTTGTGCTAAAGGGTCCGGCCGGTACCCCCTCAACATACACTCTGGTTCTCGAGTGCAGTCCGAGGAACCGTCGTCAGCAGCAGGGCCCGACAGTTTTCACTGGCCTACCCCAGCCGCGTCATAATAGCCGCCCCCCCTCCCCATGACCATCCCGACAGCGGGGTGCCAAGGGCGGGAAAGCACATCAGAGCAGCGTCAAAATCAGCCGTTCACAACCATTCTCCACTCACGCCTGTTCATTGCACGCTCTCTCGTTACATCCACATTCATGTCTCTCCTTTCCAACGCCTGCTTCACACCATCCATCCACCCAAACTTCGGTCCACCTCTAGGCCAGCGACCACTCGCCTCAGCATTCATCACCCTTTTCAACAATCTCCATTCATCCATCCTCAGAACACGTGAATCCAATCTGTCCTCCAACCTCTTCACCATTCATGTTCTGTTTCAAACCACGTCGTTGGTGATCCGGTCTCTCAGCGTTACTCCAGCCATGCTTCTTAAACATTCCATCTCGAAAACATTCAACCTTCTTCTCTCATCTGCTCTCACCCCCAAGCTTCAGCTCCATAGAGCACAGTTGGGACAGCAACACCGACATACAGCCCTCCCTTTGCTTACATCCCCAACGTTCTACAGCTCATTACACTCTTTAGTGCACCCAATACTTTACATCCCTCCTTCACTCGCGCCTTCACTTCAGTTTCCACTAGTTCAGTTATCTCCACATGGGAGCCCAGATACTTAAAACACTGAACTTCCTCCATGAGCTCTCCATTTAGGGTGACACTAATTTTGCTCTCATCGACATCCCTCGAGCATCTCATTACTTTACTCTTACCGACGTTCACTCGATGCTTCCTTCGAGTGAACGTCGGTAAGAGTTCACTCACACACTCTACCAAACTCAGACACTAGCCTACATAGCTTCTATTTCGAATCCGCAACCAGGGCCGTATCATCAGCAAATAGCAACTGGCTCAACTGCCAACTCCGCCAATTCGCTTCCAACAGTTCCAAGCCACGACCCAGCACCCTCGCGTTCACCTCCCTGATCACTCCATCCATAAAGAGGTTGAACAGCCAGGGAGACATCACGCAGCCTTGTCTCAGTCCCACTTTCACTGTGAACCAATCACTCACCTCGCTCCCCACTCTGACACATGCTCGGCTGTCAGCATAGAAACTCTACACCGCTTTCAACAGATTTCCGCCCACTCCATACAAACGTAACACCCTTCACAGCGCTTTCCTGTCAATCCTGTCGTATGCCTTCTCCAGATCCATGAAGGCCCAGAACATATCATTTCCTTAGGCAAGGTACTTCTCGCAGACCTGTCTCACTGCAAAAATCTGATCGGTACACCCTCTACCACTCCTAAAGCCACACTGTTCCTCTACAATTGCGCAGTCCGTACAGTCTCTAATCCTTTTGATCAGCACTCTCCCGTACAACTTACCAACCACACATAACAGACTGATACCTCTCAAGTTGAAGCATTCATTTTTATTTCTTTTGCCCTTATATAGCGGAACAATGCAGGCACTGCACCATTCAATCAGTACCACGCCTGCCACAAAACACAAGTTCAGTAACCTCACCAACCATTCGGCAATCGTTAATCCAACCTTCTTCAGGCACTCGGTCGCAACGACTTCCAAACCAGGGGCTTTACCTGCTTTCATCACCTCCACCGGCTCCTGCATCTCTTCCCTGGTAATGTCCGCAACAAGTCTTCCTCCCAAAACTAGCATCCGAACAAATTTAAGCACTCATCAAAATACTGCATCCTCCCAAACTAGATTACAGAAATGGCATCGCCTATGAATTTCCGCTGCCCCAGCTACGACCGTTCATATGGTCTCAGCACGACTTCGCTTATCCCGGTCTCAGGCGAACCGTCTAAATGATTAAGGCCAAAGCGTTTTGACCAAACATGAGCAAAACTGTTCGCAAACAAACTCAAATGTGTCTAAGTTGTCAGTCAGTCAGAATAACTCGACACAATAAGGCACCTCTTCAACATTTTGCAGCAGCCTCAGACCGTTTGAAAGCTGTCCAAATAGACATTTTCGTCCCGCTCCCGTACAGCAATGGCTACCGTTATTTACTTACTATAATAGGTAGATCCAGCAGATGCCCCGAAGCAATACCGATAGTGGACACGACTGCAGAAACTGTAGCCAGAGCATTCCTTGAAAGTTGTGTTGTCAGGTTTGGGGTACCCGAAACATTGACGACTGACACAGAGGCAAATTTCGAAGGGGAATTGACAACTACTTTATTTAAGCTATTCGGTATCTTAAAAATCCGAACAACGTCGGACCATCACCAAGTGAACGGAATCATCGAAAGTTCCCATAAAACTATGAAATCAAGCCTCAAGTGCCTTGAGGTGATGTTATATATTTTTATTAATGAAGGGTAATTTACCCTTTTTACTCAAAAAGTTAATAGTGAATAAGCTTCTGTGAGCGATAATAATTCAAGTGAACATGGTGCTTTCACTTTCAAGGCACAATCTGACTCCAAGTTATGCTATCCTTTTCTTACAAATGAGGTTGAGTATTATGGGCCAGCACTAAAATACAGTCACAAGGACAATAAGACAAGGGTTAGTAAATCTTTGGTATTGATCCCAACTTAACTGAATGAAAATATCCAAGGTAATATAGAAGGGGAAAAGAAGAGAGATAGGAAAGCCGGCAAGAAAATCTTGGTGGCGTCGTTATCCTTGGACCTTTTTTTAATTTCTGTGATACGACGAGAATACAGTTTTCTTCTCGCCTGAAGATGTCCACGTGCAGCGGGCTGAAGGGCAGCGGGCTGCAAGGCTATCTTCTGTGGAGCAGTATCCAAGGTAAGCCCAAGTTGCACTGGCCTAGGCTATCTAGCCTAGCTACAGTCTATCAATAGGTTCGGACTTCAACCGATATTGCATCTACTGGTGTCTTTCTTTGCCTATGTGGCCATGGTTTCACTTCCTGTATGTTTATGCCGGGATATAATACTACTGCCACGAGAACTACGATGTTGTCCCTCTATCAGAAAAGTCTAGAAAAAACCCGCTCAGCTTGTTGCCAGATTTTTGTAAAAAAAAAATCTCTGAATCATTCATTCCTTCTGATGCATGTTCCATGGCTTTTATTGCGTGGTATACATATTTATTTAGCCAAAATAAATATTTGTTGCACTTCCATTAGGGTTGTAAGCAGTTTGTATTAGCTGAACGGAAATGTTGTAGCTACCTACAGAGAGATACAACAATGAGATCAAAAGATGCGATTGCCTGATAGTAATGGTGCTTGTGGTGCACGTATGATGTGTTTAGTGTTATTATGGTAATATAGGGTCAATTAAGGACCTCTACATCACTCCCCATTCAGACTGCAGCCAGGGATTCAGTATTGTTTTCTCCCCTGCTTGGTTGACGTCCAAATACGCAGCGTTAGTTACATGTTGAGGTGGTCTGGTGCTCTTACTGCTCTGCCAGACCTGGTGGTTTGAGTGAACAACCTGACTTGAGGTTGTGGGTTTATTTGCCCTCGCCGTCCTGTGAGGGCTTGCGGTGGTAAATTTGCTGGTTGTCTGGTAGTCTGGGTTCGCGGCGCGTGCCGGTCCTCTGGACGTGCTGCGTCTGGTGTGGGAACTCGGTCTGGGCCTGGTGTGGTTGACGGAACGTTTCCGATTTTTATCCTGACGTGTGAATGTCTTTCAGGCCCTTTCAAACGAGAGACATGGACATTGTCGGTTTTGCCTATTCGCTTGATGGTGTAGTGTGTCGGTTTTCGTTGAACTACCTCAAACGATCCTTCTTAGGGTGCTTTGAGCGGGCGCCGTACTGTGTCGGTGCGGACAAAGACTTGCGTCGCTGTTTTGAGTTTGGGGTCGAGGTGCCCCTCTGCTGGTTGAATTGGTCGGGACTGTGCCGGACCAACTTCGTTCATGAAGCTTTGGAGTCTCTGGTTGTACTCGGTGATATCGGTCAGTGCAGGATTGCGGTTTCTGACCAACACGTCGCATGGAAGTCGCAAGTTTACTCCAAACATGAGTTCTGCTGCTGTATAGCCGATGTTCTCTTTTACTGCGGTTCGCATGCTTGGGAAGATGAGTGGAAGTTTTTCCACCCAGTGGTGAGGATCTGCCTGTGTTTTCAATGCATCCTTGACTCGGCGGTGGAGTCGTTCGATCAGGCCATTTGCCTGAGGGTGTTAAGCGGTGGTCCTGATTCGCACCGAACCAAGGGTTTCCATGTGACTGGTCCATAATGCTGATTCAAACTGAGGACCGCGGTCTTTGGTGATGCTGATGGGGCAACCATAGCGTGAGATCCAGGTGGCAAGGAAAGCGTTGCTGACTGCTTCTGCTCGTGCATCTTTGATGGGACAGATTTCAGGTCAGCGGGTATGTCTGACGATCATGGTGAGTAGGTATTCGTACCCCTCATTGTGAGGTAAGGGTCCCACGAGATTGAGATGTACCTGCACAATTTTTCCTCCTTCTGGTGGAACGGTTTGTGATGGAACAAAGTTGTGACGACTCATTTTGCCTTTTGCACTGCTCACACCATTGTCGGATGTCTTTCTTCATGGCTGGCCACACATAACGCGTGGCAAGTTGCTGAACTATGACACGCTTCCCAGGATGAGCGGTGTTGTGCACTTTATGGAAGAATTCCTTGCGCATTGTCAGTGGAATGTAAGGTCGGCACACATTGTTATGTACGTGCATGTAAATTCGTTTTTTTTTCTCCAGCAATGTGCTGGATATCAGTTGTGAACTAACTGATGTAGGAGAGTTGGCGGCTCTCCCGAGGGATATCTCGTTCCTGTCTTTTGTGAAGTGCACCAACCAATGGTTTATGATCGGGGATGATGGCCAAGTCTATGCCTACGATGATGTAGCGGAAGTGCTTCACTGATAGATAAGCAGAAAGCAATTCTCTACCAAAGGTGGAGTATTTCCTTTCCCTTGGCTGTAGTTTCTTTCTGAAGGAAGCTAGCGGTCTCCATTCTTTGTCTTGGAGCTGTTGTAGCACTGCTCCCACTGTGGTGTTGGCAGCATCCACTGCAATCGCAGTTGTTGCATCAGGTAATGGGTGATGAAGCATTGTTGCTTGAGCTAGTGCTGCTTTTGCATTTTTGAATGCCTGGTTTGCTTCTGGGTTCCACTCAATTTTGTCATTCTTTCTGGGTTTCCCCGATAGAAGTGTGTTAAGTGGTGCCGTGACAGAGGCAATGTCATGCAAGAATCTGTTGTAAAACTGTATCATTCCACATAATTTTTGGAGCGTCTTGATGAACACGGGCTTCTCAAAATTGTTGATAGCCTTGACCTTCTCGGGCAACGGTAGAATTCCCTGTGAGGTTATTCTGTGTCCAAAAAAGTCCACTTCGGGGCGTTTAAATTCACTTTTGACGGGTGAATGACTAGCCCATGAGCTGCTAGTCTGGTGAAAAGTTCTTCAAGGTCTTGGAGATGCTCAGTCTCCTTTGAGCTGGCAACTAGTATGTCATCCACGTAGTTGAAGTTCGTGACTGGGCGTCCTGCGACGGATATATTACGAAGGACTGTGTCAAGAAATCGTTGAAAGGTTTGAGCTGCACCGCTGAGGCCATAGGGCATGCGAGTGAACTCAAAAGATCCAAAGGGGTGGTGACAGCCGTTTTGGGTATGCTTTCCTCGTCTATGGGGATTTGGAAGTGGCACTGGCAAGGTCAACCTTTGAGAAGATGGTTTTCCTGCCAGTTGTGCTGAAAAGTCTTGCAGGTGTTTTAGGGGGTAACGATCGCATACTGTCTGGAAATTAACACTCCTGTAGTCTCCGCACAATCTCCAGCCAACCTTCTTGGGTACCACATGTAATGGTGAGGCCCAAGGGATTTTTACTGGGTCGGATGATCCCATCCTCCATCATTCCTTTTATGGCTTCTTTTGCCGAGTCTGCGACTTTAGGATTAAGTCGCCTGGGGCGCACGAATACTGGTTGTCCCGTTGTTGTGATGATGTGTCTCACATCATGCTCAGGTTTGGTCAATGCAGTGTTAGGCATTGTGATGGCTTTGTGTTTCTCTATAAATTTTCATAGCAGTCTGGGTCGTCTCCTAGGGTGTTGAGTGTTGCGCCGGCTAAAGCCAGACCTGCAGAGGGAGTCAGGCTTGTGGAGGTATCCATGAGCCGCCTGTTATGTAGGTCTACCACAAGCTTGTGGTGGGCAAGCAAGTCAGCACCGATAATTGGTTGGTCAACCAGGGCTATGATGGATAGCCAAGTTATATCCTTTCACAGGCCAATATTGAGGGTCATCAGCCGCTCACCATATATGGGTATGCGGGAACCATTGGCAGCGCAAAGGTTGCTAACTTCCTCATTTCTGAGGTCGGTTGCTTGAGGTGGAATGACAGAGACGGCAGCACCTGTGTCTTTTAAGAAGGTGAACTTGCTTTTTCTGACAATTATGGTTAGGAGACGAGTTTTCTTGAGTGTTATTGCCGTGACGGTGCTCGTGTTGTCATCACGGGGTATCAGTTTACCTCCTGGTTGTTGAAAAAGGTTGCTCATGTCACATGGTATTGTGCATCTGCAAGCATTTGTGCCAAAGCACCTGTGGAAATGTCAACGTGTTCTGTTTTCTGCAGAAGATTCACGTCGGTGGGAAGTGCTTCTTCCTCTGTTTCCATGGTTGTTGTAATGTGATCGTTGTTCCAGCTTTTGCAGTCTGGTCAGGAATGATTGTTGTCCCTTATTCATTTTGTCCTCCAGGTTGTGGATTGTTCTCTCCAGGTGGTCAATTATTTTCAAAATATGGTCTTTTTCCTGTGAGAGTGCTTTACTTTTGAAATCCATTTCTGACATTCGTGAGGTCAGAGCATTGATAGTTAGAGTGGTGTCGCTGTGCATAGCTGTGTTGTGTTGTGGCTGTGGTGTGGATGTTGGCTGAACACTGCTGATGTTGTTTAGTGGAATGTTTGACTCAGGGTATTCAGTTAGTATTTTATCTGTTGCCTCCACAATGTCAGTTAGGGTTGTCTTATTGTTGACCAATAGGGCATATTTGATGTTGGTCGGTATTTCCCTCATGAGCATTTCTTTCAAGAACGGGCTGTCGTGGTGTGCAACGGATTCTGTGTCACTACCAAGAAGATTTCGAAGATGGGCCAGGAACTGTGCCATTGTGCGGGTTCCTCGTCGCTCTTTGTCCAGATTTTGTCGTATGCGAGCTGATTCCGGACGTGTGTTCAAGGAAGTGACTTTTATTTTTATTTTATTGTAGCGGTCATCTCCTCCATTCATGACTATGTCCTGAAGTGATAATCGTAATTGTGGTGGTAGGGCTTCGAGCGTCAACCGGACTTTGGTTTGGTCATCTGTGATGGCATGTGCTGTGAAGTCGGCTTATAGCAAGTAAAACCAGAAACCTGATGCTTCAGGCATGTAAGGTGTGACATTAAAGTCCTTGTTTGCAGTTATGTTGTTGAAAGTTGATGGATTTCCTACAATAAGATTGTCGTCAGTGTTCCCGTCCTGGCTGACATGTCGATTGTGTGGGCTTGGTCGGCGATGATCTGGTTTTCAAGTTGGGATTCTGGTGACCGACTGGAAATGATTATTTCTAATTGCAATGTCTTGTCAATGGGGAATGTGTACCAAGGTGTTGAATGCAAATTGTTTTTGTTGAAAGATTGAGATCAATTTAATTCCTATGTGTGCTGTGAGATTGCAATTCCTCAAAGTTCTCTTTCACTGAGGCGAGGTTGCACCACTTGTTGTTGATCACGAGCTTTTGACACCAAGGTTGTCACAAAAATTGGGAATTTAAATGGGTATCTAATTTGCTTCGGTGTGTGTTGTGAATTCACCAGCAGGTCACTTGCGCAGTGGCTTTGAATCTGCTGACACCAAGTTGGTACAAGAATTTTA
>SDVV010043844.1:0-10213 GCA_016164225.1 Gammarus roeselii
ATGTATATATATATATTAGGTGTGGGTGTGGGTGTTAAACACACACATGTATGATAAACTACACATGTGCAGTGTAAACTACACATATGTATGTCGTACTGCACATGTATGCTGAACTACATACACATATGTATGATAAGTTACACAAATGTATGTTATACTACACAAATGTATGTTAAACTACACATATATATGTTATATTGCACATGTATTCTAAACTACACATATGTATGTCAAACTACACATATGTATGTTAAACTACATATATGTAATTATTATCTGTATGGTAAACTACACATATGTAAGCTCAACTACACATGTGTTCGTTAAACTACATATATATGTGTTAAACTACACACATGTATGATAAACTACACATGTGTATGGTAAACTACACATGTGTATTATAAACTACACATATGTATGTTGAACTGTACATACATATGTTAAACTGCTTATTTCGTATATGGTAGGGTAGAAGGTATGCTTGTATCAAAACCTCGGGAGAGCAGAACTCTGCTGAAAAAAAAGATTGTACACATGGGCATATATTGAATGACCGAATTTTCATATAGGTTTACACTAATGAAAAAAAAAACATTTATCCATTCATCATAGAAGTTTTGTTCAGCTATAGATGTAAAAATTACTGTCCATGATTTCTTGCTATCTTTTGTACATAACTCTGATGTATTTAGTCAAAATACCAGCATTTCAATTGCCTCTAATAAATTTAATTCATCCTTGTTTGCTTTTGCCGGTATTTCTGAGTAACGTTGCTTCACTTAAGTGGCCGCTCGTTCAACGTCAGGTGGTGCTTCCTCATTAAATTAACCAAGGAAAATGAAATCTTTCTCAACTTCTATGGGGATTTCAAGAAAAAATAAACTAGATTACGTCCGTGAGCGTCAGTAAAACCAATACATTCATAGCCTGAACAGTTGCCATTCGCTCTACTTAAAGATCTTGCACGGGCTGTAGGTGTCGATCTTCCAATAACACTGTTCCCAATCCTGATCTCAGACCGAAATCCCCTATTGAATGCTTGCAACGCTTGCTCTCTTCCTTTCTGGCTGCATTCCTGTCAAGGAGCTACCAAGAGAGGTAATGCACGTAACTCTGAATCTTCTTCCGGAATGTGAAATGAAGGACCCTTCTGATATAAATATATAATTATCACCCTTGTGCTATTGTTTGTCTTGCAAGATAGCAAATATTTCTGTCTACCGCGAACAGTCAGTTTGGATTCAAAAAGGGTCGTGGAACTGAAATGGCGGTAGTCACATTGAAACTATTGAGTATCACAGAAGTCGAGACTCGCCTGTCTTTTTGCGACTTTCCGACGCGCAGAAGGCTTTTGACGGAGTAAATCAATGGTCGCTGTTCAGAAAATTAATTGAGAGAGAAACCCCTCTTCAAATTGTGCCATTGCTTGTATTTTGGTGGAGGGAACAGGCACTAATTCTCTGGCGGTGGGGAAATTCGTAATTGGCGACTTATCATTGTACAAACAGAAGTCAAGTAGGCAGGTCAGCTATTGCCACTATTGTATAACGTGTACACTGATGAGTTGAATTAACTTCTTAGTAAATAATACCATGGTCGTTAGGTCGCCAATTGATGTGTTTACAATCTTAGTTATGCAGATGAAACGGGGCTGCTAGCACCGACTTTCTCAGCATTGCAGAAGCTTTAGATTTCTGTAGCCATTTTGCTGAACCCATTGGTATTGTGCATCACACTACAAAACTGCACGTGTGCTAGTTGGACCAAGAGGTTCAAATTACTACCATTTGACTGAGATAAAACTAGATTGTGCTGCACTGGACTATGAAGATGAATTTCTATATCTGGGGCACATCATCACAGCAGATTGCAATGAAGGAAGGCGACATGAAGCAAACAAGCTAGTCATAAGCAGTTGGTAACACACTGATACGAAAATTATCGTTGGAGCCAAGGGAAGCTAAAAACCAGCTCTTCAAATCATGTTTCCAGTTATATTCGAATGCACTGTGGAGAAATTTCTTCATTTATAGAGTAAGGATATTGACGGTGAGTTATAATGACAGTTAAACGGCTGATGCAGGTGTCTTGCTCGACGTCAAAGAACAAAGTCTGTACTGAAAATCAGTCAGATCGCATCCAGGTTCTGTTTCGTGAAGCTGTACACAGCCTTATCACTCGAGTTATGAGCTCCTGAAATAAAATCCTCAAAGCAATCTCCTCTGGTGATGCGCTTGCTGCCTCGTCATTGTTAATGCGATGGAGAGAACTGCTGTACACAGAGGCAGGATTAAGTTCTATGCCTTATACTTATTTCGGTATTTTTTAAGCTGTGTTCTCACCGGTGGTGTGAGTTTATACATCACTGTAATTACTGCCTGACTAACGCTTCACTGCTAGTCGACGCAAGGCTAATAAGGTTCCTCCGAACACAAACACACAAAAAAAATATTAGCGGTGTTTTCCCAGTTCTGGTGCCAAAATTCAATTGTGTCATCCTCTTAAATACTCATTTATGAGATGAATCGGGGGAATATGTCATATCTATAACGACATAATCTTCATATCATTGTTTATATGTAGCCAACCAACCCAACATCTCTTCCCTCGGCTACCACCATTGTTTTCTCATGTCAAGCGTTTTCTCAGATTCAGCAGTTTTCTCTAACAAATTTAATTGATAACCTCAACAATCATCCGCCGACTTGTCGCCGCTCAGGGCTTAACCTAAGAATAAAGGCACACCCAAAAACCAACAGCCACTAGACACTGGATTGCCATTATGTATTAGCACAAGCAATCTATCACAGGCTGGCTGTGATTGCCACCATCTGTTGACACAAGCAGCCTACCATAGACTGTGATTGCCACCATCTGTTGACACGAGCAGCCTATCATAGACTGTGATTGCCACCATCTGTTGACACAAGCAACCTACCATAGACTGTGATTGCCACCATCTGTTGACACAAGCAACCTACCATAGACTGTGATTGCCACCATTTGTTGACACGAGCAGCCTATCATAGACTGTGATTGCCACCATCTGTTGACACGAGCAGCCTATCATAGACTGTGATTGCCACCATCTGTTGACACAAGCAACCTATCATAGACTGTGTTTGCCACCATCTGTTGACACAAGCAACCTATCATAGACTGTGATTGCCACCATCTGTTGACACAAGCAACCTATCATAGACTGTGATTGCCACCATCTATTGACACAAGCAACCTATCATAGACTGTGATTGCCACCATCTATTGACCTAAGCAGCCTATCATAGACTGTGATTGCCACCATCTATTGATCTAAGCAGCCTATCATAGACTGGGATTGCTACCATCTATTGACCTAAGCAGACGATCATAGACGGGTAAGGACATATGCTGCGTTATCGCTAAATATTTCGAAGAAAACTTAAATGAGAAAGAACGTATATTTCCTGTCAAGACGGCCAAAGGTAAAATGCCCTTCACCAACTATGGGCAAAAACCCTATGGGTGACTTTGGAATGACGTGAAAGGCCCTCTTATTACCGGCAGTTTGGGCGATTAGCGGCGGCCTAAGGTGAGAATCGTCCATAATCGGCTGTGATCTGCCGAGCATGAGTCTCATAAGCGGCTGTGATCTGCCGAGCATGAGTCTCATAATCAGCTGTGATCTGCCGAGCATGAGTCTCATAATCAGCTGTGGTCTGCCGAGCATGAGTCCCATAATCAGCTGTGGTCTGCCGAGCATGAGTCTCATAATCAGCAGTAGTCTGCCGAGCATGAGTCTCATAATCAGCTGTTGTCTGCCGAGCAAGAGTCTCATAATCAGCTGTGATCTGCCGAGCATGAGTCTCATAATCACCTGTGATCTGCCAAGCATGAGTCTCATAATCAGCTGTGATCTGCCGAGCATGAGTCTCACGTAATCCTCACTCTCAGGACAGCGTGCCTCAGTGAACTTCGATCCTCCTTCAGCAGGAAGCTCAGTAGGTTCAATTTGCTGTGCTACAATCTCACCTCAACTGGCTTCCGTCTGTACAGGATGCGCTGTCGTGAACTGACTCCCGTCCCTATAGGAGGCACTATCTTAAACTGACTCCCGTCTCTATAGGAGGCACTATCTTAAACTGACTCCCGTCTCTATAGGAGGCACTGCCTTAAACTGACTCCCGTCCCTATAGGAGGCACTATCTTAAACTGACTCCCGTCTCTATAGGAGGCACTGCCTTATACTGACTCCCGTCTCTATAGGAGGCACTGCCTTAAACTGACTCCCGTCTCTATAGGAGGCACTGCCTTAAACTGACTCCCGTCTCTATAGGAGGCACTGCCTTAAACTGACTCCCGTCTCTATAGGAGGCACTGCCTTAAACTGACTTCCGTCTCTATAGGAGGCACCGCCTTAAACTGACTTCCGTCTCTATAGGAGGCACTGCCTCAAACTGAATCTCGTCTCTATAGGAGGCAACATCTTAAACTGACTTTCATTTCCATATGAGGCACTGTCTTCAACTGATTTTCGTTGCTATAGAAGGCTCTGTCTTAAACTGACTTCTGTCTCTATAGAAAGCCCGTCTTAAACTGACTTTCGTTTATATAGAAGGCACTGTCTTAAACTGACTTCCGTCTCTGCACGAGGCATTGTATTATATTTACTTCCGTCTCTAATGGAGGCACTGTCTTAAACTGACTTCCGTCTCTATAGGAGACCCCGTCATAAACTGAATTCCGTCTCTATAGGAGACCCTGTCATAAACTGACTTACGTCTCTATAGGAGGCACTGTCTTAAACTGACTCCCTTCTCTATAGGAGGCACTGTCTTAAACTGACTTTCGTCTCTATAGGAGGCACTGTCTTAAACTGACTTCTGTCTCTATCGGAGGCACTGTCTTAAATCATCAGCATGTAAAAACAATTATCATATAATGATTTATGCTGTTATTTGGTGTTCCCAAGTCTACTATTTACGAAGCTCTCAAATATTCCTAAATGGTGACGGCCAACCGATCGATCAATACTTCACGGTCTCCGATGGCTCCATAACAACTTTTGTATCCATAAATCAGTGAAACAAATCCAAAGCGTACATTCTATACTTCCACTACAATGCTGTACAATATTTAATTAAGTTGCATTGGGCCGAATAAGGCAGTACTTTATCATTGTAACGCTGTAATGAGCAGTGTCTCACAATACACTCTCGTTTTACGGCAGTACAGTAACACAGCTACACTGAACGCATTCGTACGGAGCCGAGTGCGTTCCTCCGCCAGTAGCACCCTTGCGCACAAGCCGCACTAATTACGACCGGTGTTGTCGCTATTTTTCGCAATTAAATTAAAGTATACTAAGTGCAATTTACGTGCTCTGCAGACAAAGCAGGCGAGAACTGTTGGGTACTTGGAAGGGTAGAATTGCCGAGTGAAAGGAGAGGAAAAGGTGCCTCGGGGAGTACGTACATGGGGACTAAAGAGAGTGCACTGTTGCAGTACTCAGCAATTACCGTAATAATGTTTGTAAACAAACTACTGGTGTTTGTAATTCTAGAGCAAAGGTTTGGTTACAGAAACAAAAATTGGAAGAAAAATATATTGTTTTGTCAGGGATAGGAAGTTTAGGTAATAATTCGGCACTGCCTTTATTCCACACGTCAACCAAAGAGCAACCGTCTTATTTCAATGAGTAAATTTTATGCTTTTCGTCTCCATGGAAATTATGATTTGTAAAATGGTGAAGTCGAGTGTCTTAAATTGTGTTTGGCTCACACTATAACTAACGTTCATTATAGGCAGCGATATTCGAGGAAAAATTCAATCCCTTTTCTTAATCATTAAAACAGCACTCAACCAGCCAGTCTCGATTACTCGGATCACTTAGCACGTCTTTAATATTTATTCAGATAAGACATATGCATACAAGCACACACCAGTCTCATGCAAAGTCTCTCATGAATGTTTGTTCGGACGCTGCATTTGATCGAACGCGAGAGCGGAACAGATCAACATCTCGAGGTTGGGACACTCCAGCACCTCGACGAAAATAAGTAGTGTTATCACGTTTGAACAATCTATAAATTATTTGATAAAACGTAACAATAAAACTTTATAAAATCGATACGATTTCATGACTGCATGCAATAGCATGGTTGCGTGCACGAGTACGGATGCGTGCAATGCATGACTGTGTGCATGGCATGGTTGTGTGCACGAGCACGGCTGCGTGCAATGCATGACTGTGTGCTTAGCAAAGCTGCGTGCAAGAGCATGGTTGCGTGCAAGAGCACGGCTGCGTGCAGTGCAAAACTGTGTGCTTAGCATAGCTGCGTGCACGAGCACGGCTGCGTGCAATGTAAATGCATGACGGAGTGCAGAGCATGATTGCGCGCAGAGCATGATTGCGTTTAGGGGCGTTGCTGCCAGTAATGCATGACTGAGTGCAACACATGGATGCGTGCAATGCATGGCTACGTGCAATGCATAACCTAGTGCAATGCATGCCTGAGTGCAATGTATGGCTGCATGCAATGCATGACTGGATGCATTGCATAGCTGAGTGCAATCTATGGCTGAATGTAATGCATGACTGAGTGTAATGCATGGCTTCGTGCAATGCATATCTGCGTGCAATGCGTGGCTTCGTGCAATGCATATCTGCGTGCAATACATGACTGAGTGCAATGCATGACTGAGTGCAATGCATGACTGAGTGCAATGCATGACTGCATGCAATGCATGGCTGAGTGCAATGCATGACTGAGTGCAATACATGACTGCGTGCAATACATGACTGAGTGCAATACATGACTGAGTGCAATGCATGACTGAGTGCAATGCATGACTGCGTGCAAGACATGACTGAGTGCAATGCATGACTGCGTGCAATGCATGACTGAGTGCAATGCATGACTGCGTGCAAGACATGACTGAGTGCAATGCATGGCTGCATGCAATGCATTACTGAGTGCAATGCATGACTGAGTGCTATGCATGAGTGGGTGCAATGCATACCTGAGCGCAATGCATGACTGAGGGCAATACATCAGTGAGCGCAATGCATGAGTGAATTCAATGCACAGCTGCGTGCAATGCATGACTGAATTCAATTCATAGCTGCGTGCAATGCATGACTGAACGCAATACATGACTGAGTGCAATGCATGACTGAGTGCAATGTATGACTGCGTGCAAGACATGACTGAGTGCAATGCATGACTGAGTGCAATACATGAGTGAGTGCAATGCATGACTAAGTGCAATACATGAATGAGTGCAATGCATGACTACGTGCAATACATGACTGAGTGCAATGCATGACTGAGTGCAATGCATGACTGAGTGCAATGCATGACTACGTGCAATACATGACTGAGTGCAATGCATGACTACGTGCAATACATGACTGAGTGCAATGCATGACTGAGTGCAATGCATGACTGAGTGCAATGCATGACTACGTGCAATACATGACTGAGTGCAATGCAGAACTACGTGCAATACATGACTGAGTGCAATGCATGACTGAGTGCAATACATGACTGATTGCAATGCATGACTGAGTGCAATACATGACTGAGTGCAATGCATGACTGAGTGCAGTGCATGACTGAGTGCAATGCATTACTGAGTGCAATGCATGACTACGTGCAATACATGACTGAGTGCAATGCATGACTGAGTGCAATACATGACTGAGTGCAATGCATGACTGAGTGCAATACATGACTGAGTGCAATACATGACTGAGTGCAATGCATGACTGAGTGCAATGCATGGCTGAGTGTAATACATGACTGAGTGCAATGCATGACTGAGTGCAATGCATGACTGAGTACAATTCATGGCTGCGTGCAATGCATGACTGAGTGCAATTCATGACTGAGTACAATTCATGACTGAGTACAATTCATGACTGCGTGCAATGCATGACTGAGTGCAATGCATGACTGAGTACAATTCATGGCTGCGTGCAATGCATGCCTGTGGGTAATGCATGACTGAGTGCAATACATGACTGGGTGCAATGCATGACTGAGTACAATACATGACTGAGTGCAATGCATGACTGAGTGCATTGCATGACTGAGTGCAATTCATGACTGAGTACAATTCATGACTGAGTACAATTCATGACTGCGTGCAATGCATGACTGAGTGCAATGCATGACTGAGTACAATTCATGGCTGCGTGCAATGCATGCCTGTGGGTAATGCATGACTGAGTGCAATACATGACTGGGTGCAATGCATGACTGAGTACAATACATGACTGAGTGCAATGCATGACTGAGTGCATTGCATGACTGAGTGCAATTCATGACTGAGTACAATTCATGACTGAGTACAATTCATGACTGCGTGCAATGCATGACTGAGTGCAATGCATGACTGAGTACAATTCATGGCTGCGTGCAATGCATGACTGAGTGCAATGCATGACTACGTGCAATACATGACTGAGTGCAATGCATGACTGAGTGCAATACACGACTGAGTGCAATGCATGACTGAGTGCAATGCATGACTGAGTGCAATGCATGACTACGTGCAATACATGACTGAGTGCAATGCATGACTGAGTGCAATGCATGCCTGTGGGTAATGCATGACTGTGGGTAATGCATGGCTGAGTGCAATGCATGACTGTTACGTTCCTGAATATGCTGGCTGGCAGATGACTATGTGCTTTACCTCTCTAGCGTTGAGTTTTTTTTATACATGTTTATGTGGGGAAGGGACATAAAATGTATCCGGGCGCGTTTGCATCTAACTCAACTTATGAATTTAGGTCGTGAATTTCACCACTACTTTGTCATGTTTCCATGTAAGTTTTTGGTGTTAAATTTGAATATATTGGAAGGAATGCTTTGTCAAACTTGTTTATCTGTAATCATTATAGTAGCAACAAGTGCTTCAATAAATACTATTATTATTATAACAGTAGTCTGCTCAGAGCCCGTCCCTAGTGTTCTAGTAAAAGACAAAGATATAGAAAAGCAGTAGTCTGCTCACGTTCCGTTCTTAATGATTCATTAAAGGACATAGACGCTATAATAGTAGTAGTCTGCTTGCAGTCATCCCTAATGTTCCATTAAAGAACAAAGACGCTATAATAGTAGTAGTCTGCTCGCAGCCGTCCCTAATGTTCCATTAAAGGACAAAGACGCTGTAATAGTAGTAGTCTGCTTGCAGCCATCCCTAATGTTCCTTTAAAGGACAAAGACGCTATGATAGTAGTAGGCCATCTCTAATGTTCTACTGAAGAGCAAAGACGCTATTCTGCCCTCACAACTGGTCCCAAATGTTCCATTGAAGGACAAAGACGCTATAATAGTAGTAGTCTGCTCACATGGCTGGTCCCAAATGTTCGATAAAGGACAAAGACGCTATAATAGTAGTAGTCTGCTCACACGTCTGGTCCCTAATGTTCCATTAAAGGACAGAGACGCTATGATAGAAGTAGTCTGTTCACGCGGCTGGTCCCTAATGTTCCATTAAAGGACGAAGAACAGAGATTGGGGCAAATGTTTTCACTATTTCGGGTCCGAAACGTTTCAACAATCTACCAGCTGACATTCAGAATTGCGCAACCGTATCTTCTTTCAAGCAGAAATGCACCACTCTATTGCTTGCCCGCAGGCAGGGGCAGGCAGAGTTAAACGATTGATGACGGTTAACACGAAACTGATAACGTAAAATTATAATTTCCAGCTCGGTCAGAGCATCTGCCCTATCACCCTGCCAACAAAACACAAACATTACCTCGCACACCATGTTCCTCTGATCTATCTTTGTGTCTGTCTTCGAACAAATGGTAACTGCTAATTCAAACACGGCTGCGCTGTTGCCGAATCCTGCAATTTCACCTCAGCGCGCTCTGTCCCTTTGATGTCGCATTGTTCTGGCCGTAAAATAAATTATCTTTGTATCAGAGGACAAACGAGAATTGGATAGCGCAACCCTATTGAACCATTGCCGCACTCTCCTCACAGCGCAACAGTTTTTTTGTCTGCTCTGTTTTAACCCCGACAGGGAAATATACAATGAGATTCGTTATCACTACCTGCGTATTTCCAGCAAGCGAGTAATTTAACGTCACGTGCAATGCCAAGGATCTCCCATTACGTTATAAAAACGTATTGTCTTATAGCAAGACTTTGTGTCACCACTGTAGAGCGCGAACACGTATTGTCTTATAGCAAGACTTTGTGTCACC
>SDVV010043845.1:0-10213 GCA_016164225.1 Gammarus roeselii
GCTAAAATACAGCTCTTCAAATCATATTGTTACCCGATTTATTGTAATGCAATGTGGAGGAAATACTTTCAATATAGCGTGAGGAAATTGACAGTGAGTTATAATGACACATTTAGACGGCTGATGCAGGTCCCTCGCTCGACGTCAGCGAGCCGGGTTTTTGCTGAAAATCAATCAGATCACATCAAGGTACTGTTTCGTAAAGCGGCACACAGCCTTATGACTCGAGTTATGAACTCCACAAATGAAATCCTCGTTGCAATCTGCTCTGGTGATGCGCTCGCTGCCTCGTCATTGTTAAGGCGATGGGGAGAATTACTATACGCATAGGCAGGATAAAGTTGTATGCCGTAACTTGTTCTTAGTTGTGTGCGGTAATTTTATAACTTTGTTCAGACTGTAACCCTAAAATAAGATGTCTCAATTGTAAAACTATGCCCATGTTGGTTGACAATAAAGATTTTATTGTTATTATTATTATAATTCATTGCGGTCTCGGCACATAACTCCATCGCCTTCTCTACACATCAGTTCATTGCGGTCCCCGCACATTACTCCATCGCCCTCTCTGCACATCAGTTAATTGCGTTTCCCGCACATCACTCCATCGCCCTCTGCACATCAGTTCATTGCGTTCCTCGCACATCACTCACTCTGCACATCAGTTAATTGCGTTTCCCGCACATCACTCCATCGCCCTCTCTGCACATCAGTTCATTGCGTTCCCCGCACATCACTCGATCGCCCTCTCTGCACATCAGTTCATTGCATTCCCCGCACGTCACTCTATCGCCCTCTCTGCACATCAGTTCATTGCGTTCCTTGCACATCACTCTATCGCCTTCTCTGCACATCAGTTCATTGCGTTCCCCGCACATCACTCCTTCGCTCTCTCTGCACATCAGTTCATTGCGTTCCTCGCACATCACTCTATCGCCCTCTCTGCACATCAGTTCATCGCACTAGAAATGCTCAGCACAGAGCAAAGCATCACACCCTTCAGATCTTCGATTCCTGCTACAGCTGCGCTCGGCCGACCGTCCGACGAACCCCGCGCCAAGTAAGCTGTAACCGCAGCCTTCCTGCCTTGCCAACGAAGCCCACGTGCCCTTCGCCCTCACCTCTCAGCTGACCTGGACCAAGGCCTTCATGAGTCGGCCTTGCCTGGACACACCCCACAGCTGATTTGGATACTCGCGTCAATCCTGCACTTGGCTCTGGACATCGTACAAACAAAAAAAAATCCTCTTAGGAAGACTCTTTCAATTAACAGGTTGTCTGGTTATCATAGTAGTGTTTCAATTCATGTCTTCTTTAGTGTTTCAATGCGTGTATACTTCAATGTACTCGATGGTGCGCACTCAAAACATTTTATCCTGCATTTAAATAGCACTTGTTACAATATTGCATTAGTGCCGAAATATTTATTATAGTGACGATAAAGAGTGTATTATGAGTGTTAAGCGCCAAATGAAAATAATGTTCTCTTGTGCTGTGATGACCATGAACTAATCCCACAAGTGACACTCTGTCGGCATCATCAGACTGACGCCGACTAACATCAGGAAAAAAAACTATTTCCACTCTGTAAAAAACAGTTTCATTAGTTCCATTGTGTTCTATTTTGTGTTCTATTAGTTCGATTTCTATCTTAACTCAGTTTATTTTTATTTCAGCTGTGCACATATTACTTGTTTGTACTTTATCAATGGTATTAAGAGTGTGGGTATACTGAATTCGAACATCTCGAATGAAACTGGTATCGTCACAGCGTAATTATAATTTGAAAACCGATTTCCGCACTGTTAGGGCAAATCTGTTAGGATGTCGCCCTGTTAGAAGGCCGCTCTAGTTTGTTTTTCCTATATCTTAACTGTGCACGTGTTCTCTGTGTGTCTATAACCGTATTCTAAGATGTTACTGGTATTACGATTTTCAACATTGTCTCGCGATCTACGGGGGAGCCTATTATGACTCACGTTGAGGCTCTGGTGGAAATGAGGCCCAAATCAAAATCAAATCAACATTGTCCAATGTGGCCGGTTCTCTGTGACAAAACCACAAGTATCTTGTATCAAGTAGTATCATTGTATTGTAGCACTTAACATCTTGAAGCTTAGAATCGTGCTACGATTTCATAACACCCCATATACTAAATTGTAATTATTTTTTCGTCATCTTCTGATACTCCGCCGGTCATGTCTGGTACAAGGTTGGTGCCCGGAATCACATTCCTTTATTGAAAAGCAGATGGGAGCAGCTACATATTAGTTTAGCTTTGAATTCAACCCAAATCCCGCAATAAGAAGCAACCCTTGCGCTAACGCGCATCCGACGATACGCAAATCCGACTCTCATTTGTATTATTCCCGTTTTTATTCCGTTTTTGAATTTTCGACAGTCGTTACATCCCGCATCTAATTATAGTATTGCATTCATATCTGCCGTCTACAAGGAATCACAAAAGATAGAACTAGAGCTAACGGTCCATTTTCCTACCAGTAAATTCTAAAACAGTCCAAGATGGTTCAGGCTAAGCTAGAATGTGGCATCTGCCACACCTCGTACGCCCCCGAAGTAATGGATTGCCAAAGTTCTTCTGGCTCCTTGCCAGGACTTTGCGTAGCAGTCCCTCAAAGGGGGAATGCAAGACATTGCGCTGTAAATTTTGTCAAGCGGCAGAGAAAACCAAATAGCTGAAAGCACAAATCAGTCACGCCTCCGATGGCTTATCCAAAACAAGAGACGGTCTCATCCAATGACTTATCCATAACAGAGACGGTCAACACTGATACCCGATTGCTAGCTGTTGAATTAAAATTGGTAAACGTGCTGAAACAATTTCACGAATTTAAAGATCTGCTAAGCAGCGAATTAGCAGCAGTCAAAGAAACTGTCGAGATCACCCAAAATCAAGTGAAAGAACTCCAGGTGCACCTAGACTCCGAATTCGCCAAGAATCTTTCAACTCTGGACGCTGAGACAAACGATCGTATTAAACCGACAAAAAACTCAGTCAAAGATAGCGAGGCACTGTACACAGCTGTAGATAGTAGGAGGCAGCCACGCTGTGACAATGTAACACACGTTCGACCACAATCTCACCACTTTCGAACCCAATACACGTAACCGATTCGATGTATTGCCCGATTAAATGGACTCTCAGAATACAGAGGAAATTATTGTGATTGGTTATTACAATATCACCTCCTTCAAATCAAATCGGCGAAAAGGGAGAATTCAACTGAAAATACTCGGCAAAGCCAATTTGAAAATTGACGAGGTCGAAGGCATGATCGCAAAGGAAAGGATACATTCATCTAAGCAAATTATAGTACAAGTCGGAGCTAAAGACGTGTCGCAGACGGAATCGACATGGAAAAGGTATGAAGCCATGCTAAACAACATCAAACCTTCACACGCGAACCTCCATGTCACCGGCATCCTGCCCCATCCAAACCAAAGTAGATACAAGTTAAGCAAGATGATTTTACATAACAATCGCCTAGCAACTTTCTGCAAAGCTCAGAAAATCTTTTTCTCGGATCATTGGGATACGATGATCGACCCAAAGTACTATAACTTTAATAGAATCACCAATGAAGCTCGCATTAACACGTATGGACTTGATACTATCGAAAACATAGGCGTTGGACTTGTCAACGAAAATAAGTCTGAAAACGTAAACGATATCATACCCACAACTCCGCCACAGTACCAACGACACTGCGATCTCCGCCCGTTTTAAAACGAGATACACAACAGATACAAGTGCCCATCAAAACACCACCACAGGTCCTAGCCAAAAAGGTCCTGCTATCAATCCAGCCCGAGTTAGTGGCAGTAGTCGCAGCTTTGCTAGTACAACCCACGAAAACGAAAGTATTGGTTCCGACACAAGACCTCAGAGTAGAAGCAAAATAAGTCAAACAAATCAAGCCAATGTGACTAACGGTACTCTCAAATGTTACTACGTGAACGCTTGAAGTCTCAGAGACAAAATGGAAGAATTAGGTAGCCTTGCAATGAATGAAAGTATCGACATAATGGCAATCACAGAATCGTGGATGAAATTGAGCACCAAACATTATTTAGGCGAATTTACTCTTCCCGGCTACTCACTATTTCACCAAGACAGACAAGGCCGAGAGGGCGGAGGAGTGCTGTTTCTCGTGAAAAACACTGCAAATATTAGGAGTAACCATTCCAAACAACAGACACGGCATAGTATCAATCCAAGTAGTTGATAAACATATAAAATGTCAAATCACTCTCGTCTATCGCCCCCCTAAAAGCAAGGTTGCAGATGATATCGATTTTTACAACACCCTCATCGATGTTGTCACAACACAACACAGTATTGTGCTTGGCGACTTCAATATCCCCGACATTGATTGGGAAACGGACCAATGCTCTGCCACTGGCCATCGTCTCATTGATTTTGCCGACGATAAGTTCATGACCCAAATGGTGAAGACACCCACAAGAAGTAGCTACATTATTGATCTCATATTTAGTGCAAGCGACTCTCATGTCACGAACGTCGAAGTAGGCAAACCACTCAGAATTAGTGACTACAACTGTATCCGTTTTTTGATAGAGCTCGAGTTGAAATCATCAACAAACTGCAAAAAAATACTAACTTCAGATTAGCTAATTTTTATGGCTTAAGAGAGTCAATGGCGTCAGCAAATATAACCCTCTTACAAGATGTCAATCAATCGCTTGACTATTTCTTGACTGCACTTAAAAATATTGAGCAAGAGCATATCCCGTGCAAAAACAGGCGAACAGCAGTCTATCAGCCCAAGTACTGGAAAGGAGAATTGCAAGGCCTTCATTCACGAAAGAAGGCAAAACATTCAATAAAACAGACATCCACATGACGACGCAGCAAAAAATGAATACAAAATTATCAGACGAGATCTAAAGAGGGTACGGAAACGTAAGAAGAAAGATTATGATAATGAAATTGCTGCTAATGCCAAAACTAATCCGAAACAATTTTTTAGTTATATTTCGAGTGAAAAAAAAAATCAAAATCTGTAATAGGTCTTCTCGAGAACGATGTTGGTGAGCTGGATACGGACGACACCAAAATGAGTATTCTACTTGATTAATACTTTTGTTTTGTATTTACGTTAGAGAATCAGGATATTCCTAATCCTGAGGATATCATAGCGGCAAAACGAATTGAAGCCCTCACCGCAGTGAACTTTTCCCCCGCCAAAGTTATCAAATAAATAGATAAATTGAAAGTCGCCAAATCTTCAGGTCCAGACCAAATTCATTCCAGAATTCTAAAAGAGACTAGAACCGAAATCGCCGAACATTTATCGAACATTTTCACCCAATCTCTCACAAATGGCACATGTCCCTCTAAATGGAAAGAGGCCAATGTTACCCCAATTTTTAAAAAAGGGGACAAAATGTGTCCCGGCAACTACCGTCCAATTAGTCTCACCTCAGTCATTGGCAAGTTGATGGAAAATTTGATAACGGATAAAATTACAGAATTCCTAGAATCAAACAAATTGATTGGTGACTCCCAGCATGGCTTTAGACACAACCGTTCCTGTCTTACGAATCTGCTACTCTTTTTCAGAAATTTAATCGAAATCCACGACACAAAATCTACAATCGATATCACTTACCTTGACTTTCAAAAGGCCTTTGATAAAGTCCCCCACAAGCACCTAATTAGTAAATTGCACAGCATCGGTATTCGAGGTGAGCTTAACAACTGAATAAAATGCTGGCTTACGGGCAGACGGCAGCGAGTTGTACTTGACGGAGCTTCCTCCCCCTGGGGTAATGTTACAAGCGGCGTGCGTTTTCTCAAACATTAGCAAGTTCTGAGTGCAAACTGAACTAGAGTGTCAGCAGATTCAACTAGACTTGAACAAAATTGTTGATTGATCAGAAAAGTGGCAAATGAAATTTAATGTAGACAAATGCAAGTTATGCACATAGGTTCTCATAACCCCAAACACGAATATTCAATGTCTGGAAAGAAACTCATTCCCGTCACCGAAGAGAGAGATTTAGGTGTCATCATTAGTTACGACTTATAACGCAGCAAGCAATCTAACGATGCTGCCAAGAAAGGCAACAAAATGCTAGGCGTGATATCCCGCACTATCTCGTTCAAAATTCAACACAGTATGCTCAAGTTATTTAATGCATTTGTTAGACCGCATCTCGAGTGTGCCGTTCAATTCTGGTCTCCATTCCTAAGAAAAGACGTTATTAAACTTGAGAAGGTTCAACGTAGAGCTACCAAACTCATCCCCTCGCTTCGGAATAAACCGTACAAAGACAGGCTTCTTGAACTCAATCTTTATTCGCTAGAGAAACGTCGTGTCAGAGGTGACGTGATCGAAGTGTGAAAGATTATGAAGGATAAGGAAAACATCGACCGAACGAGGAGCCTTATCACTCTAGATACAAACGGAGTGACTAGGAACAATGGATACAAAATCGTTGGAAAACGTTTCTCAATCGACATCACGCGCAATTTCTTCACGTACAGAGTGGTCGAAGAATGGAACAAACTTCCAGCGGAGGTTGTAAACAGCAATACAATCGAAATGTTAAGTCGCGGCTCGATAAGTTCTACTTGAATCGCCGATAAATAGCTAAACCGTTCCCTTTCCTGTTATAAAAAACAAATGGCACACGAAGCTCTCATAGACGTTCTACTTCAGAACTAATCCTCTTGCTATCAAAAGGCAATCTAGTTTAGGCTAATAGGCCTATTGTTGTCTTCTTACACTTGTAAACACTTGTAAACCTCAACGGAAGACGACCGAAGGGACGGCCGCAGCGACGAGCTGACCTAGAACGTCCAGGAAATATTGAATCTGCTGAGCGACCGGCCTCTGATCAGGAAGCAGAAGTTTTCGCCGCAGAACCTAGCACAATTGACGATCGTCTAACGAGACTAGAGGGTCATGTCAAGACCATTTTCTTCCATATCCACGAACTAGTAAAGAACAAACTAACTAAAGAACCCGCAACTTACACAAGTACCTCCACCTCTACGTCTGACGACAACTTCGACAAACTTTACCTCACCAAAATCCCAACCGAGCTCCAAGGACTGCAAGGAGGAAGCGATACACGCCATTCAATGAACACAACTTGTTCAACAATAGTCCTACTTTTCCAGAACACCTGAAGAACACGTTCGACACTAACGACAGACCGGATATTTGTCCATACGCTCTGCAAAAAGAGCTAGGCTCTTTCACTGTCCGCTCAGTCCTAAGCGTCACCACCAGTAGCGACGAATGCTTTGCCATCAGATTGGACACAAAACTTCAAAGGGACACAATTCTCTCCAAAAACAGACCCGCGTGGAAAGCCATGCAAAATAAAGCCACACCCGACTTTCTCTACAAGTTCAGGTTTGATATACGTTGAGGATATCCAGAAGGAGGAGAACGAGGAGTACATCACTGGACTCATTCAATACGAGGACTACGTTGTCGAAGCAAAGGTCTCACCGAAGATCACACCAAGAAGAGAGACTTCCACAGCCCTAATACTAAAATTCAACTGCCCTACTCCACCAAGATATCTGGACATTCCCTTCTGCGCCACCAAAACCAAGGTTACACCATTTGAGATCGTCCGATGCGGTGATATAAATGCCAGAAATAGGGACACACGAGAGGAAACTGTAACGGTAAGCAAAGATGCTCATACTGCTCCCAGGAGAGCCACGACAAACGGGAAGATTCCCAGTCATGCCAATCCGAAGAACAGCACTGTTTTTATTGCAAAGTGGACGGACACCCCACCGGACACAGAGACTGCCCGGAGGAGGAGAGGAAGCGAGCGATCCTCCAATACCAGACATAATACGGGGTCGGGCGACGAGAGGCTGTAGTCTCGATGCGCTCTTCCCAAAATGACCCTCCTACCCGGGAGAGAAGATCGGTACCATTTACCACCCACTTCCTCCTAACATTCAACGGAAGTGGTGCTAACAAAGTTGCCTTATCAGCGAATCCATTTATAATGATGAAGTCACTCACCGAACAACTAGGAGAAAAACTGAAAGAAATACAACGACAGGAAAGAAATATCTGGCCTAAGTCACAGAACGTGAGCAAAGTAAAGCTTTACAAAAGATTACCCACATAAACAAACTCAAAGTTACAGTTGAAATACATCCGCCCTTCAACGATACCAAACGGATTATATACACCTCCCGTTACACACCTACAACAGACCTCAGTGCTTTCGCTGATGACTACGGAGTTACCGAAGTCCGTCAAGCAACATGGATAAAATCACACAACGCAAGTTCTACTGCATACCAAATTACCTTCCCGGGACACGACGCACCAGAAATCATAGTAATCCCGGGTGAACAAGGAAGAACCAAAACCTACCCAGTACAACATGGCCCCCAATGTGTAAAAAATGCCTTGAATACGGCTACGTCATTGCATACTGCCGGCCACACACACCCCAACGTAACAAGAAATGCGCAGGCGAGCACGACAGAAGAGACTGCACAGTCCGCCACCCTAAATGCTTCCACGAGGCAGACGACCGCGACTGCCCAGTACACATGGACCAAAAAGAAATAACAATCACACAAAATGAACGCAGAGTTACACGGAAACAAGCTATCCAAATCTGGAAAGACGAAAACCCAAACTGTCTCAATTATGCCAATGCAGTCAAATCGACGAGCCAACCAAACTCCCCCGACGACATCCACACATCATCAGAACAACGTCGTAAAAACACCCCAACACTCCTACCTGGCTGCAGTGCTTCTTCACCCGGCCCAGCGACCGGCCCCGCAAAAAAGACGCACAGTTCTAGAAATGATTTATGCAAAGACCTGCAGGACGACTAGATGGATACATTCCCCGCACTCGACCACCCATCAAGGCTCACTACTATAAAAACGAAAAGACAAAGAGACGAGGAAACCTCCGATATCCAGGCGCCACTGAGTAAAAAGATCAGTAACAACACTCAAATAACGACCCGCCAGGACCAAACCCAGAACTACCTCCACCTGTCTCGAACGTGGCTCCATTCGGTAAAACCACTGCGAGGGACAAGATCCCCCGTTAACAAACCCGACTTACGAACACACCATCAGCGTGAACGATCACGACCTCGCTGACAGCTCTTATCTAGCAGAGCTCATACGCGAGACCTCCGCACAACCAGTCATATCACCTAGCCCAAATACCCCTCACTCCACACAACCACCCACACAGATAAAAAAGGCTACCATAGAAGGAGAGCGCGCTCGCTCACAAAGAAAACACAGAAAGCACACACCCTCGTCTTCCCACAAGAGCACTCGCAGCCGCGACCGCAGCAACCACAGCAGACCACCTTCCACCGAAGGCGGACACTCCCGTAAACACTTCCAACCCGAAACCCCTGGGTCAACTCAAAAAAACGCGCACCAGAAAAGCTCCAGCAAATCACGCAACCACTCAAGATCAGAGTGTGTAGAGGTCCTTAATTGACCCTACATTATTTTAATAAACACTAAACGCATTATACGTGCATCACAAGCACTATTACGATTAGGCAATCGCATATTTTGATCTCATTGTTGTATTCCTCGGTAGGTAGCAACAACATTTCCGTTCAGCCTGTACAAACAGCTTCCAACCACAATGGCAGTGCAACAAATATTTATTTTAGCTAAATAAATTTGTATAACCCACGCACTAAAAGCCATGAAACATGAATCAGATGGAATAAATGATTCAGAGAAATATTCTTACAAATTTCAGTGATTTTTTTTTGTTCGCATAATATGGCAACAAGCGGAGCGGGCTTTGTTTTTCTAGACTCTTCCATTGGCGCGTCGCACAAGATCACGTGTATACCAGTCAACCATCCTCTCATAACAAACACAACAAGTTAGGGAAGTGATCCAGGCCACCGAATTAAGTGTTCCCTTAGACCTGGACAAACATAGATAAATTAATTAGGCTTACCTGGGATACTGCTCCACAGAAGACAGGTGAGAACAGTGTAATGTCCTATTCCCAGTGTAGAGCAGAACCTATTGTAAAGACGATGCAGGATTGCAGCTGCAAGGCGCAAGGATGATTATGAAGGCACATTCCTCTGCCAAATGACATACCAAGCAGTCACTTGTGTGTGATAAAATAGTGAAATCTTTAATCCTGAGTAGCACCATACCTTGATCCATGCCTAT
>SDVV010043846.1:0-10213 GCA_016164225.1 Gammarus roeselii
GAAAACGTGACGAAATACCAAAAAAATATCAGGAAATGCGATTCAATAAGACTAACTCAAGGAGATGAAAAAAATTATGCGCATCTAAGAAAATGTTAGAAAATGTAACTTACTTTAGCTACAACAAGTTGTTCTTCAACCATGATTTACTCGTACCGAACTTTGCCTCTCCCTGGCGGCAGGACATAAAAGAAGATTAATTTCAAGAAAGTCAGATCACACCACGGCATCAGCTAATTAAAGACGACTGATGTCCTTTCATCGCAACGACATTACACTATCAGGTAAATCATGTTACCCTTCAGTGCATGGCTGCCACTGATGGTAGTCAGATGACTGGAAATTCAAGAGGTACCGCGTAGTTTGGGAGTATCATTATGGTGTTTTCTGAAGTCAGGACGAGTGTGTCCCACGAATAATAACAATCTGCTGAATGAAATAATTTGAACAGCGGAGGAGCAATTTTCCCCCTTCTTTGATAAGCATTGCAGTTAAATGGCACCGGTCGTATAGATGGTCTAATTTCCTTACTAGATCCGTTTCTCCATGTCAAAATAGATTTTTTAGGATAGGTGATTTAGGAGAAACTAAATTTTAAGGCAGGTAAGATTATAATTTCATCAATATTTTGCAACAAAATACTCGTTTTGAAATATCGATGACAGAAGCGTTTTGGTGCCAAACGAACTCAATCAATTACTGACGACTTCTGGAGTTGGACCAAATAACTGAGTTACCGCTACAAGATTTGTTTCTATGCTGAGTTTCTTCACGATAGGCAAAATTAAATGTAATAAATATACTAGCTCATTGAAGACGATAGCGGACGAGGCGGTTCCTCACTTGACGCTGCAAAATTCGAATCACAGCTGCTGCGATTCGAAATTTTTCATGCATGACACAAAATTTTGCAATACTCTGATTGGTCCCATCAATCCCAGGAGCTGAAAATGATCGAACAATAAGGGTGCATTTTATTAGCAATAGTTTTACATCTACTACTGCTAAAAACACCCTTATTGTTTGATTATTTTGAGCTCAAGGGATTGACGGGACCAATCAGTGTATTCCAAAATGTTGAGTCTTTCATGACAAATTTCGAACCGCAGCAGCTGCGTGAAACAGAGTTTGATCGCTCATTATGAACATACCACCAAAAGCAAACTATGTTTGTACCACATGAAGGACAGATTTCAGCAGAATACTGAAAATCCTTGGCGTTAACCATGCAATTCGAATAAAATAGACAGCCATGGAAATTAAAAAAATAGTGAACTATGTTGAAATTTCCAGCCTTGCATGTTTTTGCTCACCGACTTCGTGTTTATTGTATCCGTTACCATTCTCTCTTCACCGTTGCCCAAGGATATTCCTTTCACTGTTCAATGAAGCCTGGCTGAAAGCAAATCCTTTCAACGTTGACAATCCAATTGCGTGCTGCTATCACAATACGGGATTCTTCGTCCGCTGAATGTTCTGAACAGTATCCAAACTTTTGCATGCGTTGCACCACTGTCGTGTATTTATCCACATCCCATTTTGACTGTTGCACCACATCAATGTACAAACGACCCGATCCCTTTTTGACCGTTCAACCGCTGCCAAAGGAGTCCTCATTCTCATTCGTCTATTAGACCACTGATACCAGAATCCCCATTCTCCTCAATCCATTACTGCGTCTTTGTGTCACCACCACATGTCCAGTCCGGCACACTACGGCACAGGCGGGGTCAAAAGTGTCATAGCATGCCCTGATGCCGACGGTTGGTCTCGCTAGCCCGTGACACTGATATGCTTTTAAACTGCAATCAATGGATTGCAAAACAAAAGTTGCGTGATTGGGAATGACGTTCTCATTTTCACGGTCGTGGTTTCTGTTCATGTTTCAACCAGGACAGATGTCTTTTTTCGTAGTGGAAAACTCCAATTATTGTTCACCGTCATATACGAATCTCGATTCTTTCGGGCGTTTTGGTTCATTTTCAGTTTATCGAAACCTGAAATTAATTCTGAATGAGTTACTTTCATATGGTTAGAGATCACCAGGATCATTGTAGAGGGTCAGGTGTTGTACAGTATGAGGCTTATGATCGTTTTTGAAGAGGAAAATAAAACGTTTTTTAGACATTTCTGCCATCAGCCGACAGGTCCCTCAATCGGCGAAATGCAGTGTGACAGAGTGAACTCCACATTGCTGCCGCACTGCATCTCGCGCAGTGTGACAGAGTGAACTCCACAGTACTGTCTGTCGCACTGCATCTCGCGCAGTGTGACAGAGTGAACTCCTCATTGCTGCCGCACTGCATCTCGCGCAGTGTCACAGAGTGAACTCCACAGTGCTGTCTGTCGCACTGCATCTCTCGCAGTGTGACAGAGTGAACTCCACATTGCTGCCGCACTGCATCTCGCGCAGTGTCACAGAGTGAACTCCACAGTGCTGTCTGTCGCTCTGCATCTCGCGCAGTGTGACAGAGTGAACTCCACAGTGCTGTCTGTCGCTCTGCATCTCGCGCAGTGTGACAGAGTGAACTCCACAGTGCTGTCTGTCGCTCTGCATCTTGCGCAGTGTGACAGAGTGAACTCCACAGTGCTGTCTGTCGCACTGCATCTCGCCCGACTAACAGTGCTGAGTGAATTGGTTATCTCAGCTAAGTGTGGCGCCTAACAGTATTGCCAATAGCTAGTAAAACTACAATATTTGCTGTTTTGGTATTTGTTTTGGGTCATAATGATCCAATGGCAATGAAAGTTAGATCTTTAATTTTTTGTTTCATATTTCCAACAAATGAATATATGTTTAGATCATAACCCTGTTAAGTCAAATCTCTTCTTCATTTCAAGAAAAGGAGCTGCCATTGCATGAAGCATCACAACTCATTTATCAAACTGGACATTTTTAGCCACGACATCCGTCCCCAAAAAACTTAACTGTCTGCAACATTTCCGTATAAACTTTCAACTTGAACTCCGTAATTGTTTAATTACAAGTTTAATGTTGGTAAATTAAACAACTGCCACATAATTTTTTTTCTGGCTTGCATTTGAGGTCAAAGACAACAAATGCACAATTTCAGACAGAAGTTTGCTTTCAACAATATAATCAACTTCATACTTATTCTCCCCGTAGGAAATTAACAGTCAGCTAAAAATACTCTGAATGACATTCGGTCAATCGATGGTCCCTCCCTGCGAAGAACGGTGTGCACTTGGCATTTATAGCTTTATACCACTAACCATGCACTTAATGTTGGAAGGGGTTACGAATACGCAGGTTAAAAACCAGGGAAATAATAAATTTGTGGAATTATAATAAGTGTCGTGAAATAAAATGTTATGATTTTAATATGATACCACTTTCGTAGAGCACGCTTTCAGTGACACTTTGTATAAACACTATTTTGCTTAACGGAGAACTTGATTTGGATGATCACGAAACAAAATGTCACAACTTTGTGAACCTAGAAACGTCAGTTGTTTGGTGGTTGTGTTATGTTAAATTTCAATAACTGATAAAAAAAAATCGAAGTTCTTTTATTGTGCAGTGGGTGAAAGATCACACACTTTGTACAAAAGGCATTTATAGTAATCAAGCTAGTTAATGAACGACTTGTCAAGGGGACTGAATTTGAAGAGATAACCGCGATCCAAATTAGATATTGCTTTCCTTCTTATGATCACACTAAACATTTATCGGAATCCATTCCTGAACTGATATATAAACAAATACCTGCTTCTCGGTCGTGCTTATCCCTTGTGGCAGTGCAATAAATAACCGGACAGTTCAATAGACGGCATGCCACTCACTCAAGGGATTCAAATCTCTTTTTTCGTATAGATTTTTGATCCATGCAAGCGCAATCCCAGAAAATAGAGGATCGCCGAAGTATTACAAAGACGGAAATTGCGGTTGGCCCAAGCCATTGCTAAATTCGAGTATGAATGACCTTGCATTGTTTCACGAATTAAATGTAATGTTTCTGATACTAGATGAGCTTTCCAAGATTCTTTTTTTGCACCGACGATTCAGATAAACCTTCACATTTACAAACAAAGAAGTTACTGTGCACATTTGACCGCATCGTTCTCTTATTTTTTTTTGTAAATTGAAGAGGTAAAATGCATTCAGTTAATATACATTCGTTTTATTTAGATACAAGGGTTGCAACACTTGAATTCCTATCTAAGCCTATCCCTTACGGCCTAGTGTCCCTTACGACCTAGTGTCCCGTACGACCTAGTGTCCCTTACGACCTAGTGTCCCATACAACCTAGTGTCCCGTACGACCTAGTTTCCCTTACGACATAGTGTCCCGTAGGGCCTAGTGTACCTTACGACCTAGTGTCCCGTACGACCTAGTTTCCCTTAAGACAAAGTGTTCCTTACGGCCTAGTGTACCTTACGGCCTAGTGTACCATACGACCCAGTGGTCGCATGGTTCCAACTAAATTTTACCTAGTATTAACTTTTTTCATTTGCTGCTTGTAGAATTTTTCGCACACCTAATCTAACAGAGTGATATAATCTTCATGTGATTTGATAACTGTCACAATGCAACTAGGTTGTACATGTGAACAACTTTATGAGCAGCATATGAACATTTACATGCTTTGAAGAGCGGGAGTGCGGTCAATATACTTGCTTAGCTACTGTATTCAATGAAGTATTCACGTGTCTCTCAAGGGGTTATAATGTAGCCATCTTTGGTATGAATACCATCAACCATCCGTGATAAACGGCAGGAGATACGCGAATTCGTATAGCTCATGGAGGATTGGTTTTAATTAAATGGATGACTGGCCATGTCCATCAGTTGCGCATAGATAAGTACAGGTTAAAGCCGGATCAGGAAACAATTTTATTCAATAGTTTTTTGATAGTCAGAGCTGTCATGCTTTAGACGTTAAATTTGATAGTAAGAGCTGTCATGGCTTAAACGTTAAAGGCCAAGTATTCCGAAGTGCGATATAGTATGAAATATATTCAGGAACCCTAACAAATCTCATTCCCTGCCTAACACTAAGGCTCTTCCGAAGCGTAGATAGTGGAAAGCATTGGTGCTTGTTGACATGACCTAAATTAAGAGCTGATTAAAATAAACTATATTTTGCCGCCCTCCAAACATGTCGATCATCCGATCTCTAGTTTGTATTTCACAAACTGGTTATGAAGGAAGTACATGATCGTGTAGACCTTTTTCAGCCATGACAATATGTTCATCACACCATTTATTTCAATAATCATAAACGCAACACAAAAAAAATGATAACAGCTTCTATCGAATAATTCCTCATACCTCAGAGTGATCAGTTTTTACTGGATATTCCAGAGATATTTTTTGCACATACTAATTAACTATAATAGCTTATAATGTAAAATTCAAATTTTTAAAGAGTCGTTTCACGATAGTTGTTCATGCTATTTCAATTTGAATATACATCGGTTACGGCATATTCATTAACAAGTTTTTATTCAAGTATTGATTTCAGTGAATTTCTGCTGCTTGATGTGTAATCTTTAGCGCAATTAAAAAATCGAATTATTGAGGATACAACAGGTAAGGACATTCGGATGTCACGACAGTCTCCTAATTATTTAATTAAGTATGTTAATTATTTTACAAGAGATTAAAAGCATTTCCACTCGTCATCGTTATTTTAAATGTACATTGACGTTAACTTCGGGCCCAAAGAAACAGTTGAACGGGTTTCTGACGACGCCACCAGAGAATGATAACCAAGTTCAATTTGCACAGCTCGGCTCGAGATAAAGCAATGCCAATTTTACCTAATTTCTCTACATTAATAACTCGTTTTACGTCATTTCTATTCACTAATTGCTCGTTCTACTTCATTTCTCTTCACTAATTGCTCATTTTACTTCATTTCTCTTCACTAATTGCTCGTTTCACTCAATTTCTCTTCACTAAATGCTCGTTACTTAATTTCTCTCCACTAATTGCTCGTTTTACTTCATTTCTCTTGACTATTTGCTCGTTTACCTTCACTTCACTTCACTAAATGCTCTTTTCACTTCATTTCTCTTCACAAATTGCTCGTTTTATTTAATTTCTCTTTACTGATTGCTCGTTTCATTCCATTTCTCTTCACTAGTTGCTCGTTTTACTTCATTACTTGTCACTAATTGCTCGTTTTACTCCACTTCACTTCACTAATTGCTCGTTTTACATCATTTCACTTCACAAATTGCTCGTTTTATTTAGTTTCTCTTCACTAATTGCTCGTTTTATTTCATTTATTTTCACTAATTGCTCGTTTTACTTCATTTCTCTTCACTAGTTGCTCGTTTTACTTCATTACTCGTCACTAATTGCTCGTTTTACTTCATTTCTCTTCACTAGTTGCTCGTTTTACTTCATTACTCGTCACTAATTGCTCGTTTTACTTCATTTCTCTTCAATAATTGCTCGTACCTGATCTCCAGCAATTGATCAAGCGGTAGTCCGTCTTCCTTACGACGCTTCCTCCTCCCCCTATTTGCTGGTTGCGACTCCTAAAGCTGGGTTAAGGATGCAATTGAAAGGATTTAAAGGAATGGTATCTGTAGATAATTTTTCTTGTATTGTGCGCTGCTTGGTCCATTTGCATTCAAAATCCATTTAATGGAGAAGCGCTTCCGATAGTGTCAGCAACAACGGGTAGAAGGAACAACAATACCTTCAATGTGTTGAATATTATACTGCTTCGTAAAATGAAAGATAACGCGAGTCTGTGTTGTCCCATAGAGATAAATAATTATTCACAGAGGATATAAATGTAACCCCAAATAATATTATCTGTGTGATGCTGTTGGAAGCGTCAAAATGATATGTTTTGCAAGGAATTCTTCGGGGTGGCCAAGGATCACACCATCATCACTTTCTTCATAACCCGATTGTGGCAAATTATATTGATGAATTGGCAATTATTCTGTGTCGCACAGATACAAATTTATTTGCCTTGGCAGCCGAATGGACGCCCGATCTATAATGTCCAGGAAGTTGAATGCACAAGAGACACATTCTGTTTATGAACACTCTTCACAGCTACCATGCCAGCGTGTTACCTTTGGTCATTACCACAAACACTCTTCCCTTACCCTGTCAGTATGTTACATTTAGTCATTGCGACGAACAACTAACTTTTGGATATAATCATTTATGATTAGAAATGACTACGAAAATAGAAACGTAGGGCAAAGACTTGAGTTATACTTTGTGACGTCCGAATACTTTCTTAGGAACTCACATCTACACGTCTTAATATGATCACTTGCTTATATATCTCCCAACGATAGTCATATCATTATTTTATATAATTATTTACCTCAATTGATTTCTATTACGAGCAAAAGACTTTTTTCCTACTGCGGTCCATTACCACGTGTTCATATTTTGTGATATGTACAAAATTAACAACCCAATATGCTCAAAGCACCGTCTTAACACTGACAAGAAACTACCCAGTATGCTCAAAGCACCGTCTTAACACTGACAAGAAACAACCCTGTATGCTCAAAGCACCGTCTTAACACTGACAAGAAACAACCCAGTATGCTCCAAGCACCGTCTTAACACTGACAAGAAACCACTCAGTATGCTCAAAGCACCGTCTTAACACTGACAAGAAACCACTCAGTATGCTCAAAGCACCGTCTTAACACTGACAAGAAACAACCCTGTATGCTCAAAGCACCGTCTTAACACTGACAAGAAACAACCCAGTATGCTCCAAGCACCGTCTTAACACTGACAAGAAACCACTCAGTATGCTCAAAGCACCGTCTTAACACTGACAAGAAACAACCCAGTATGCTCCAAGCACCGTCTTAACACTGACAAGAAACCACTCAGTATGCTCATAGCACCGTTTTAACACTGACAAGAAACAACCCAATATGCTCAAAGCACCGTCTTAACACTGACAAGAAACAACCCAGTATGCTCAAAGCACCGTCTTAACACTGACAAGAAATACATAAGGACATCAAAAATGCCCGAATTCAACCCTTATTTGTTTATGGTAATCTTCACAATGTGACGATGGTAAATGTCCTTGAGGGAAAGAGAGGATGTCATAAGGCAAGGGCTTGGCTGTTAACAAGGAATGGGAATCTGGAATGAGAGAAATGGTGAGCTCGTTTTTTGTCATTCGTGGACGTATGTAAAGTCGTTACCATCAGGTGGAACGACTAAGTACATTTTAGGGAGTCATTTTGCCGGCTGCAGGATCGTCGTTGCCATCGGGGTGTAAGTCGTGCTGATTCATGTGGAAAGTAAACCGAACCTTTAATATGGAACATTTTATCTTTTTGGGTGAGAGAAGAACACGCTTTGTTTCTGAAATGGAAAGTAATGGCAAGCCTTCGTGTGCGTACGCGTGAAATCGTCCGTGATTGTAATGTCGTTGTTTACGCGTTAGTTTATTCGATTACATGATTATACCGGCACCGATGGGATATATTGCAAGGCACTCAATTAGTGCAATTATTCATTCAATGGGTTTCGTGAAAGAGAGGTAGAGGAATAGCATTCAAGTGTTTTTGAAGTTATCATTTATATATTTCCATTAGTTGGATACTGGCGATATGGGAAATAACTCATAATTTTTCGTTTCTCATGTTGAGATCAAAGTCATGATAACGTGCCCCAGACGGATAGAGCAGGTTCGTTCATGCAGCAGTTCAGAATCAGGTTTTTGTGCACTGGTTCAGAAAATGACTACGAAATAGTATAAATAAAATAGATATATAAATAATTATATGAGAACCACCCATCCCGAGCGTCAGTACTCAGAATCTGCTATCAGTGACTGCTATCAGTGAATGGACTCTCAAACTGCGGCAGTGCGTCGGAGGTGGGAACTGAGGGAAGGTAAACGCACAATCAATTAGTAGGTATATCCAAATTTATATAATATTTATTAAACTAGGTATTGGGAACAAATGATAGACACACACTGATGGGCTTTGCTGAATAAATTTAAAATGATTAATTTACTAGGAGTCTTGGACCTACGATGTTGCTAGTTCCGTGTATCCAGTAATAGCGAGAGTGGCGCCGATCAATTTTGGAGCAACCCCGCTCTCAACCTCTTCATAGAGGTTGGGAGCTTACCAGGAGGTGAGTTCTTTTTGTGAGCACACAGGCTTGTTGGTGCTTTCGCCGCTGCGACCGGTAGCTTCAAAACATGACGACAAGGCCAGTTTGGACAGTCGCCAGCCAGGCTGGCTGGTTGATTGAGTTAGCTGAGCCACGTAGACGCACGGACCAAAAACCTCGCTTCCTCAAATACTACCTAGTAAACCAGCAGGTGAGACACAGGCTAGATGGCACGGAACCGTCCACCAGGATCAGGAGGACAAATCCGGGCCGTGTAATGTAAACTTAACAAAAGGACAACATCCCATTCAACGGCAGGAATTAATTAACCTAAAATGATTACCCGAAATACATCGATTTTCTTGGTCTATCAAGGTAGCGATCGGCCTGGTCTATCAAGGTAGCGATCTTCCTGGTCTATCAAGGTAGCGATCTTCCTGGTCCAAAGTGGTAACAATCTTTCTGGTCTATCAAGGTGGCGATCTTCCTGGTCTATCAAGATACCGATTTAACTGGTCTATCAAGATAACGATCATCCCGGTCCATCAAGGTAACGATCTTCCTGTCTATCAAGGTTACGATCTTCCTGGTCTATCAAGGTAGCGATCTTCCTGGTCTATCAAGGTGGCGATCTTCCTGGTCTATCAAGGTAGCGATCTCCCTGGACAATCAAGGTAGCGATCTTCCTGTTCTATCAAGGTAGCGATCTTCCTGGTCTATCAAGATAGCGATCATCCTGGTCTATCAAAGAAGCGATATTCCTCGTCAAAAGAGGTAACGATCTTTCTGGTCTATAAAGGTGGCGATCTTCCTGGTCTATCAAGATAACGATCATCCTGGTCTATCAAGTTAACGATCTTCCTGGTCTATAAAGGTGGCGGTCTTCCTGGTCTATCAAGATAACGATCATCCTGGTCTATCAAGTTAACGATCTTCCTGGTCTATCGAGGTAACGATCTTCCTGGTCTATCAAGGTAGTGATCTTTCTGGTCTATCAATGTAGCGATCTTCCTGGTCAATAAAGGTGACAATCTTCCTGGTCTATCGAGGTGGCAATCTTCCTGGTCTACCAAGATAGAGATCTTACTGGTCTATCAAGATAATCTTCCTAGTCT
>SDVV010043847.1:0-10213 GCA_016164225.1 Gammarus roeselii
AAATGGAGAGCTCTTGGAGGAAGTTCAGTGTTCTAAGTATCTGGGCTCCCATGTGGAGAAAACTGAACTAGTGGAAACTGAAGTGAAGGCGCGAGTGAAGGGGGGATGTAAAGTGTTGGGTGCACTAAAGAGTAATGAGCTGTAGGACGTTGGGGATGGAAGCAAAGTGAGGGATGTATGAGGGTGTTGTTGTCCCAACTGTACTCTACGGAGCTGAGGCTTGGGGGGTGAGAGCAGAGGAGAGAAGAAGGTTGAATGTTTTCGAGATGAAGTGTCTAAGGAGCATGGCTGGAGTAACGCTGAAAGACCGTATCACCAACGACGTGGTTCGAATCAGAACAGGGATAGGGAAGAAGTTGGAGAACAGAGTGGATTCGCGTGTACTGAGATGGTTCGGGCACATGGAGAGGATGGATGAAGGGAGATTGGTGAAAAGGGTGATGAATGCGGAGGCGAGTGATTGCAGGCCTAGACGTAGACCGAAGTTTGGGTGGATGGATGGTGTGAAGCAGGCGTTGGGAAGGAGAGACATGAATGTGGAGGTGGCGAGAGAGCGTGCAATGAACAGGCGTGAGTGGAGAATGGTTGTGAATGGTTGATTTTGACGCTGCTCTGATGTACATTCCCGCCCTTGGCACCCCGCTGTCGGGATGGTCGTGGGTGGGGGGGGCCCGGCCATTATGACGCGGCGGGGGTAAACCAGTGTAAACTGTCGGGCCCTGCTGCTGACGACGGTTCCTCGGACTGCACTCGGGACCCTGAGTGTAAGTTGAGGGGCTACCGGCCGGACCCTTCAGCATAAAAGGGCTAAGTTGTGTGAGTGTGAGCGTATGAGGGTGTGGGGTGCGCCTTGCCGTCGGCCACCCTCCTTTTTAAGGGTTGCGGCCTAGTGTCTGTATCTGTTGCCCTTATATAGCGAAACATTGCAGGCACTGCGCCACTCACTCGATACCACGCCTGCCACAAAACACAAGTTCAGTAACCTCACCAGCTATTCGAAAATCGTTACTCCACCCTCCTTCAGGTGGTGCACACGTCTGCCAGGGTTTTCATAACATCCTGGACTAATTTCATCGCAAGCGCACAGAACTCGACATTCTCTCTTGGTTTGCTGACAAAGTCGAAGGCGCGCTCATAGCGCCCTAGCGGTAAATCCGCAGGTCGCAACGCCATCCAAACCAGGGGGCTTTCCCTGCTTTCATCACGTCCACCGCCTCCTGCATCTTTTCCCTGGTAATGTCCGCCACAAGTCTTTCTCCCTAAACTGGTATCCGAGCACCACCACCCACAGCAACAATTTCAGCCTCACAATAATCCTAGACATTCAACAACTCATCAAAATAATCGGCCCACCTCTTCCGCACATCACCACTTCCCAACAACAACTGGCTATTTTCATCTTTAACCACTTCCTCCTTTCCGGTCTCTCCCTTTCTCACCCTTTTCACCTCTTTCCAGAATATATATTTTTGTTCTTCTCAAAATTTTGGCAAAACCATCTGCCCCACCGAGCATCAGCGTCCTTTTTGACTCCTCATCACCCGCTCCATCTCGCTTCTCCTCTCTTTGTAGCTTTCATAAGCCACCACTGACTTCACCTGGAACCACTCCTCAAACGCTTATATTTTCCGTGCCACAGCCAGTTTGACCTCCTCTCTCCACCACTCGCAATCTTTCCTTCTGCACCCGCACACACGGCACGCACCACACACCTTCTTCGCACATCTCAGTAACGCATCCCTCCACGCCTCCCACTCTCCCTCCACATCTCTCAGGTACTGTCCTCTCACGTTGTTTGATTCTTCCCTCAACGCCTGCTGGAACTCCTCGGCTCTACTTCTCACATTCAGTCCACTCACTTTCACTACCTCTCTTCCTCCTCCCACTCGTTTGTTGCCCTTCCACTTCTGCTTCACTCTTAATCTACCTTCCACCAGCAGATGGTCAGACCCCCCTCCACCCTCCCCTCTCAACACCCGCACCGGGCACATCCAACAGCCTCCCCACCACTCTCCTCGATATCAACACAAAATCCATCAGTGCTCTCTCCACCACTGCACCATGGGCCAGCCTTACCCATGTGTACTTGTGGATATCTCGTTTCTTGAACAAACTGTTTCCGACCACTAACTCCTGCTCCATACACAGACCTATCAGGTTTTCTCCACTGTCATTTCTACCGGGAAGGCCATACCTTCCCATCACATTCTCCACCACTACATCTCCAACTCTCGCATCAAGGTCACCCAGTACAACTACATTGAAATTACCTCCAAAACTCTCAATACACTCACTCAGGTCAGTCCAGAATTGCTCCCTCTCCTCTTCACTCCTCTTAACTTTCACCCACATCAATCTTGAGGACACCTCCTTCCACTCGGTAACGCTACTAGTCAACCGATCACGCAATATCAAAACCACACCTTCTCGTGCCCAACCTTCTTTCACACCAGACTTTCTTCCACTTACCACACCAAACTCACATTCTCCCTTATCTCTCAATTTCGTCTCACTCAGCGCCAACACATCAAACTTCCTCCTCACAAACATCTCACCTATCTCCCTCCTCTTTACATCATTCATACTACAGCCACGCCCATTCAGCGTCCCTAACAATAGGGTTCGGAGAGGCGTGAGCCTCTCCTCCCCCCGCTCGTCTTGCCGTCTTTGAGGAAGGGTTTTACCGAGAACGGGATTCCTAGCCCCTTCACTCCGCCTCTTTTAGTCGCCTTCTACGACACGTGGTGGATACGGTAGCAAGATTCTAACGCCTCGGCTACAAGGCTTCATGGAAAAGCGAATAAAAGGTTTACATGATCATGAGAGAAGAGAAAATGAAAAGAATGCAATTGAAAAAAATACAAAAAATATCTATGTTTTTTTTTGCTTATGCAGCCAAATTCGCAACCTCTAAAACTTAAGTGGCCTCTTAATTGATGAAGCCGGTCAACTGGCAGATGAAAACAAAGCGATGAGCAAGTTGTTGAGGAAAAATTACAAACGGGTATTTAGTATCCCAATGCTTACTCAGACAAATCCTGAAAGTGCCTCCAAATGTTCATTGACTGATCTGAACATTGACGTCTCTGAAATAACAAAAGCTATTGATGTCAAAGGTAGCAATAGTGCATCCGGACCAGATGACATTCCAGCTGTTCTATCGAAACAATGCAAACAGGTACTGTTAAGACCACTGCAAATGTTGTGGCAAAAGTCTTTGGACACTTCCGATATCCCCCAGACCTTGAAGCATGCTGTCATCTTCTAGCAAAAGAAGGTAGCCTCACAAGCCCTTCAAATTACAGACCAATTCTTTGACCTCACATGTAGTCAAAATATTTGAAAGAGTAATGAAAGGATGAATAGGGAATTTTATTGAAAAAAATAAATGGTATAACTCGAAGCAACATGGTTTCAGAAGTTAGAGGAGCATGTTGACCCAACTGCTAGAGAACTATGACAAAATAATAAATGCATTGTGTGATGAATCAAATGTGGATGTGATTTATTCAGATCTTGCCAAGGCCTTGACAAAGTAGATCACAGTATACTGTTTTCAAAACCATATAATGCCGGTATCCAAGGGAATGTTTACTAAAGGATCAATATCTTTCTAGAAGGCAGAACTCAAAGTTTGGTAGTGAATGAAGAAACCTCTGCACCCGTGGAAGTCCTTAGAGGGGTCCCACAAAGCACTGTGCTTAGCCCACTGTTTTTCTTAATATTGGCTAATGATCGGGGCCAAAGCTGTCCACTTACATCAGTCGCTTGCTTTGCAGATGATACCAAAGTACTAGGCATTGTCAAGGATTTGAGTGATGAAGAAAGGGTTCAAACTGATCTGAAAGGAATCTTCAAGTGGACTGGTTAAAACAATATGCAATTTAACAAATCTAAATTTAAATATCTGAGATATGGAGAAAATTCTAACCTAAAAACCAAAGATTTATATAATTCTAGCAATAACACAGCTATAGAAGGAAAAGAAAGCCTGCGTGATTTAGACATACTAATGCAAAACAGTGCATTTTTCCATGAACAAATTGCGAAGGTTGAGGCCAGTGGCAGAAGACTGTGTTCCTGGGCCATGAGAATCTTTCTGGCTAGAGATAAGAGGACAATGTTGACTCTTTGGGAACGACTAATCCAAACAGTCATTGACTATTGCTCTCCTCTCTGGATCCCACATAAACAGAAAGATCTGAGTAAAATTAAACCAGTGCTAAGAAGCTTCACCGTTAATATTACGGAGGTGAAGGAAATGGACTATTATGACATTAAATGCCTTGAGGCTATACTTGATCCAAAGACGTTTGGAAAGATTCATGGTCATAAACGTTTGGAAAATTCTGGAGGCTACACTGTCAATGTCAACAAAAAAATGGTAACGAAAGTGACTGAGAAAAGAGGCAAGAACTGGCAGAATGTTTTACTTCAAAGTGCCAAAACTAACGGGCGGCGGAGCGATGCTACCAGTTGCATTCAACAGCTTCACGTGCCGGTAACTTCGGTTGTTTAATCGAATGTCATTGAAAATACCCGAGATCAAACGGGTGCTACAACTGTCTGCTACAGCAAACATTTGAGGTTCAATAGCCGACCGGGCAAGTACCTCAGCTGTGTTCCGGATCGAAACCAAATCAATGGAGACCTTCACTGTGGGGACAACTCCTTGCTTGACCGTGACGTCATGCCGGGATCCGACTGGCGAATCTGGCTTCAACATGCAAATGCTGGTGCAGCAGCACGAGTGGAAAGAGACCCACTGATGTGGGCTAGGTGGCAGCCACGCTGTGACCTGCTGTGAATAGCGAAGAAACTCCAAGAAGTATCCAAGTATAGGCAGTTACCCTTGAAGACAATGAATACAGAGCACATGCTACATGAATAACATACAACAGGTTGAAAGATATTCATGCACACTACACACACTTCCCCACCTAGCTTGGTCTCTGTTGAAGACATCCTCGTTGGTAACCCATCCTAGATTTCAGCTCACATCCACACGATGGTTTGCTTATCTTATTCTAAGAGCGTGTTGCCTTACCTTACAGTTCAGAGACGAAGGTTTAAAGTTCAGGGACGACTTGACAGTTCAGGGATAAAGGACCCCAGTTCAGGGACGAAGGTTACCAATACACTTCACCTATTCAAGAATTTAGACTGCAGTCCACACAACACCCACCCAAGAATCAATGACAACCATCGCTCATGAATCACCTTTGCTTCTTCCAGGAATAGGTTCTGGCTAGACAGCCCCATCAAGGGTGGCTAACTACATCAAGCATGGGATGTTGAACAGCAGCCACATCAAGAGAACAAGCTTGAATCATTATCTGATTTCAAAACGTTTAACTGGATTACAAATGTTTAACTGGTTTCAAAATGATTAACTGCTCGTTTAACTTCTTCCAAACGTTTAACTGCATTTAGGAGGTTAACAACACTCAAATTTTTGGGCGCCAATGTAATCGTGCATAAAATGAGAAGCCATTCCGGTCACTTCTGCCTCACTTGCAATGCTGGGTGGTAGACCTTGTGCATCTACAATGGACAGTTACCCAACGAGACAATGAATACAGAGGGTATGCTACACGAACAACATACATCAGGTTGAAAGATATGCATACCCACTACCAGAGCATGAGATTTTCAGTTGGTTGCTAACCTTGTTAGGCACAACTACTATCTCTAGGGCTCCGGTTCTAAGCAATTCGAGAAAGCACTTTCTTAGTAGCCAACATTTTTACCCCGATTTCTTCTATCGAATCTTCGTTTGATTTCTGATTTGTTTTTAACTTTTTGGTGATGTCATTTGATGTTTTCTTCTCATACGAGTTTGATACCCACCAGAACTCGAGGCATGCGGTCACTGCGGCATCCTAACCAATACCAGCCAGTACGTGACTAAGGTGGACCTCAGCGACGGGGCACCCACGCCTCGACCCCTTGCCAACCGTGGAAACACCATTAACAACACCACTGGTGGCGACACCCTGCAAAACAATATGAAAAATACTATTAATGAGTCAAAGAACAATGAGGCGGCAAAACAACAACAGCATAAGAAGCTGCTGCGTATCATCTCTAACTATACACAGATGTTGCTCTGCTGCCTGCGCTCTGTCTACAGGCAAGGGTGTGTGCCCCCGCCCCCCTCCTGGAATCACAAGCTGCTCTCCACCCTCATCAAGTATGGCTACAACCCTCCAACCAACCAGGAGTGTGTTGCCAACATACTTGCCTATGCTTGCAAGGTGAGTGTCTCCACACTGAGGCTATTGAGGACGCCAAAAGCTTTGTTGCGCAGCAATTATTCTCTGCTACCGTTACCTGCAGCTCGGGCTTTGCTTCAAACGCTTGCTGAACTTGTTTTGCGCTGGTTTGTAAAGCACTATAGATCATTAGAACAAGACCCAAATTCAGGTGATGACGAAAATCAAATTTATCTGTTAATCTGCATGTTGCTGTATGCACATTCATCATCAGCCTTTTGACTTTTGGTAACCCGAGAAACATCTAATAGCTATGTGTTGAGTTTTAGGTTGTGCATGAGCACTGCAGATCCACATGTTTTTTTCACTGCAGGTAAAATGAATTCAGGAGAAGCAGACATTGGAAACATACGTTTTTGGAATGCGTATCCGAACAAAAAGTTCATTTTTAAACAATTGCAATGGCAAAAAATGCACTGTAAGGAATTGGACTGAATATTCAAATTTACTTGTGACCAAGGGTCAAATGCAATTTTAGATGCACTGTTTATTAGCCCTAGGCTATGAAACTCACCTCTTTCCCTTAAAACTAATGGCTCATGGGTCGCAAAGGGTCACAACCCAACGGCCAGGGTGGACGACCAATTTCCTTTCACACCCTTGTATTCTTCACTCTCTCTCCTCTATCCTTTCCTGGATATACTCTTACATTGTTCACTCCATATACCTCGTTTGCTGGTTAAAACTCCATTAACGTTTCTTTCTTCTTATCTAGACAACATTTCCTCGTAGATTCAGTTGAGTAATTTTTATCTCATCTCTGCAGCTCCCCCATAGCTTCATCAACAGGGCATGCAGGCATAGAAGGCAGTAAACCTCAGCGTGCCAGCAATCAAAAAGAACAACAAGGCACAAAAATTGCAGCCGGACGCTTTTTGGAATGCGCTTAATAGGTCAATAAAAAACTAAAAACAGTCGAAAATCGCACACGACTGTCCAAAACAGACAAAACCTCTAAATCAAATTCATTGGGTCGAACAAAAACTCACACAACGTCTAGCTAAACTCATATAGTGGTCACTGTACTTTCAGATTTGGTCTGTCTTCTATTCTCTCGTCAGCAACGTGTCCAGATGGCATTTCATACATTCACCTCAACATTTAGGTCCTCACGTCATCGCGACCCTCGCAAACATATTCAACTTTTCCATACTACACAATACAATACCCAGCACTTGGAAACGAGGGAAAGTCATACCCATCCTGAAACCCAATCAATCTCCCTCAGATTAAACCTCATACAGACCCATTTCTCTTCTCCCGAACCCCTCAAAAGTCTTGAAGAGACTGGTTCTAAACATAATTACTTATCACATCCCACCAACCTCACCAAGACTATCCATGGAGGCTTGAACAAAAAAAAGCCAGCCAAACCAACCCTGGTATGCGTTATCGACATTATTAAGGTCTTCGGTACAGTTCCAAGACACGTCCTCATAAACAAATTACTGTATACACAGATACATCCAAGCTACAAGAAATGGATTGCTAATTTCCTTTCAGACAGACAAACACACACTTTCTATAATAACAAGCCATTCCGTATCCGCCACTTCCCCAATGGTGTCCCATGAGGCTCCGTCCTTTCCAACGCCTTCGTGCACGACCTGCCAATTACAACAAAACCCAACACCTATATCAGCTCATATATGGACGGATACAGTTACAGACACTAGGCCGCATCCCCCAGAAAGGGGGCCAGAAAGGGGGGTGGCCGACGGCAAGGCGCACCTCACACCCTCATACGCTCACACTCACACAACTTAGCCCTTTTGTGCTCAAGGGTCCGGCCGGTACCTCCCCAACATACACTCTGAGTCACAAGTGCAGTCCGAGGATCCGTCGTCAGCAGCAGGGCCCGACAGTTTTCACTGGTTTACCCCCGCCGCGTCATAATGGCCGGGCTCCCCCCACCCACGACCATCCCGACAGCGTGATGCCAAGGGCGGGAAAGCACATCAGAGCAGCGTCAAAATCAACCATTCATAATCATTCTCCACTCACGTCTGTTCATTGTACGCTCTCTCGCCACCTCCACATTCATGATTCTCCTTCCCAACGCCTGCTTCACGCTATCCATCCACCCAAACTTCGGTCTACTTCTAGGCCTGCGACCACTCGCCTCCGCATTCATCACCATTTTCACCAATCTCCCTTCATCCATCCTCTCGAGGTACCAGAACCATCTCAGAACACGCGAATCCACTCTGTCCTCCAACTTCTTCACCATCCCTGTTCTGATTCGAACCACGTCGTTGGTGATTCGGTCTCTCAGCGTTACTCCAGTCATGCTCCTCAAACATTTCATCTCGTAAACATTCAACCTTCTTCTCTCCTCTGCTCTCACCCCATAAATCTCAGCTCCGTAGAGCACAGTCGGGACAACAACACCCTCATACAGCCCTTTCTTTGCTTCCATCCCCAACGTCCTACAGCTCATTACACTCTTCAGTGCACCCAATACTTCACTCGCGCCTTCACTTCAGATTCCACTAATTCAGTTGTCTCCTCATGGTAGCCCAGATACTTAAAGCACTGAACTTTCTCCAAAAGCTCTCCATTTAGGGTGACACTAATTTTGCTCGCATCGAGAGTCCTCGAGCATCTCATTTCTTTACTCTTACCCACGTTCACTCGTAGCTTCCTCCTCTCACACACTCTACCAAACTCAGACACTAGCCTACATAGCTTCTCCTCTGAATCAGCAACCAGGGCCGTATCATCAGCAAATAGCAACTGGCTCTACTGCCAACTCCGCCCATTCGCTTCCAACAGTTTCAAGCCACGACCCAGCTCACTCGCGTTCACCTCCCTGACCACTCCATCCATATAGAGGTTGAACAGCTAGAGAGACATCACGCAGCCTTGTCTCAGTCCCACTTTCACTATGAACCTATCACTCACCTTGCTTTCCACTCTGACACATGCTCGGCTTCCAGCATAGAAACTGCACCGCTTTCAACAGATATCCATCCACTCCATACAAACACAACACCCTCCACAGCGCTTCCCTATCAAACCTGTCGTATGCCTTCTTCAGATCCACGAAGGCCCAGAACACATCCTTTCCCTTGGCAAGGTACTTCTCACAGATCGGTCTCACTACAAAAATCTGATCGGCACGCCCTCAACCACTCCTAAAGCCACACTGTTCCTCTCCAACTGCCCAGTCCGTACAGTCTCTAATCCTTTTCATCAGCACTCTCCTGTACAACCTACCAACCACACCTAACAGACTGATACCTCTCGAATTGCAGCATTATTTTTTATCTTCTTTGCCCTTATATAGCGAAAAAGTGCAGGCACTGCGCCACTCAATCGGTACCACGCCTGCTACAAAACACAAGTTCAGTAACCTCACCAACCATTCAACAAACGTTACTCCACCCTTCTTCAGGCACTCGGTCGCAACTCCTACCAAACCAGGGGCTTTCCCTGCTTTCATCACGTCCACCGCCTCCTGAACCTCTTCTCTGGTAATGTCCGCAATAAGTCTTTCTCCCAAAACTGGCATCCGAGCACCACCACCCACAGCAACAATGTCAGCCTCTCTGTCATCCTCGACATTCAACGACTCATCAAAATACTCGGCCCACCTCTTCCGTACATTACCACTTTCCAACAACAACTGGCTGTTTTCATCTTTCACCACTTCCTCCTTTCCGTTTTCTCCCTTTCTCACCCTTTTCACCTCTTGCCAGAACATCTTTTTATTCTCCTCAAAATTCGGGCACAACCGTCTGCCCCACCTGGCATCAGCGTCCCTTTTGGCTCTCCTCACCACCCGCTTCACATCGTTTCTCCTCTCTTTGTACTTTTCACAAGCCACCTCCGACTTCACCTGCAACCACTCCTCAAACGCACATCTTTTCCGTGCCACCGCCAGTTTGACCTCCTCGTTCCACCAGTCGCAGCCTTTCCTCCTGCACCCGCCCACA
>SDVV010043848.1:0-10213 GCA_016164225.1 Gammarus roeselii
ACATCAAGTAGAGAGCCACGATTTCCTACTCGACATCAAGTAGAGAGCCGGGATTCCCTACTCAACATCAAGTAGAGAGCCGCGATTTCCTACTCGACATCAAGTAGAGAGCCGGGATTCCCTACTCAACATCAAGTAGAAAGCCGCGATTTCCTACTCGACATCAAGTAGAGAGCCGGGATTTCCTACTCAACATCAAGTAGAGAACCGCGATTCCCTACTCGACATCAAGTAGAGAGCCGCGATTCCCTACCCAACATCAAGTAGAGAGCCGCGATTCCCTACCCGACATCAAGTAGAGAGCCTCGATTCCCTACCCGACATCAAGTAGAGAGCCGGGATTCCCTACTCAACATCAAGTAGAGAGCCGCGATTTCCTACTCGACATCAAGTAGAGAGCCGAAATTCCCTACTCAACATCAAGTAGAGAGCCGTGATTCCCTACTCGACATCAAGTAGAGAGCCGCGATTCCCTACCCGACATCAAGTAGAGAGCCGGGATTTCCTACTCAACATCAAGTAGAGAGCCGCGATTCCCGAATCTACTAAAATGCTGCGATTCCCCACTCGACAGCTGCTAGAAAGCTACGAGTAAGGGGCAAAATTGCTGCAGATAGACAAATTAAACTCGAATAAATGCACGTATCTATTGCAACAGCAAGGGAAATTCGCGTCAATAGCGATGAATACATTGACTAGCATGATTGAGTAACTCGGATAGTATTGTGTACATGTTGACAAGCTTTCAATATTGAAGTGGAGGATAATCCAAATAACCAGTCATTTATTAACATCCTCCAAGGAGTAGTTAATCCGCCTTTTAATGCCCTCTGTTCCGCTGTGATGTATCGCCTCTATGCGCGGAGATTCGCGTCGATAATCTGTAGGGATATTTAGAAATGCGGCGGCGGACAAGTTCGGCCTATCGTCAGGGCTTCAGGCGTTCGGCCAATCATCAATTTAATGAACGCTGCACTGAATACAGTGTGTCTTGCTGAATAAAGTGAACGGCAAAACATCGCGTCCGTGATTGGTATGCCTCACACCTGCCACAGCAAATTGACGTTGATTGGTATTTCAAAGGATTGCAAGTGCCGTTACCCTCGCAAGATCTTTTGTCAGCTTATATTACCTGCGCCTGAACGCCTACAGGCTCGTTTGTAGGCCTGTAGGCGTTCGCCTACAGGCTCGTTTGTAGGCCTGTAGGCGTTCGCCTACAGGCTCGTCTGTAATCTACCGCGACGCTTAGTTCTCATTTATTAGACTTCATTATGCAGAATCGAGAGTACAAACTGCTCCCATTGTTTCCTCCTCTCCTCGACCATCTCGTATTGAAAACGAGACCGCTGGGCCGGTCATTATTTGCTCTGCTGATGGTGAACTGGGTTCTGTCTCGTCAATCTTAATTGATGGTAACAACAGTGCTGCCTTTGGTAGTGTTACCCTACACGAGGAGCAAGTCAGTACCATAAAATTGATCTCCTCGATTAAATCTATTGGTTGTGTAGCCAAAAATAGTGCAGGATCGTCTAAAAACAATAAACCTAATTTATGTCAATATCCAATCAAAGATTGTGGAAATTCTCTATTCTCTTTATAACATGAATGTCAAGATAATAAATAGGTTTGGTAAATAAGAGCAAGATATCGAGCAACTCCATTGACTGGTTGAAGAAAGGAAGACCTACGCTGTTCTTGAACATTCATCAAAGCCTACATCAGTGCCTTTTGACCAAACTCCTATGGTAGTTTTGACTGTGAGGCCTCCTCTGGAGCAGCTTAATCAACGAGTTGATGCCCTTGAGCAGCAGTCTCTGTCTGCTGTTGCTATGGTCCAGGGTCCCGTGCTTGAGGTGATGGCTTCTGACAGTCGCCCTGACACTTCTAATCCTGATACTAAGTACAGTGCAAATCCTGACAAAGATGCGTTAATAGTGAAGTTTAATTCGATTGTTCCCATAACTAATACAGTCATAGACATTACCAATATACAATTGATTGGGAAAACTAGGAGGCATTTGCGTGTCACTTTTGTAAACAAAACCCAACGAGATAACTTTGTAAGATCTGTTAAATTAACCAAGCCCAACGGTTTATTTGTTGGTGAATACCTGACCAGAGTCAGATCCAATTTGCTTTTCAATTGTATGAGTCTAAAGAGGCGCATGCCCTCCATTAGGACTGTGTACTCAAGGAAGGGTGTTATTTACTGTCGCATTATTGGCAATAACAGGGCACAGGTCATCAGTTCGGCGGTGACCTGTTCAAGCTTGAAGCGTCTCTGTTGTCGAGTCTTAGTTGTCAATTTGCGGTTGTGACTGAAATGGCCTTGGAATTTGACAATATATCAGACGTTGTAGTGAATGACTGCAATACTTAATCTGTTAAGTCTTTTTATCATCATTTCACCCCTGACTGTGCAATATTATTAGACCATAATATACGCTCTTTTAAACGCAATATTGACTCATTGAATGTTTTACTAAATTCTCTTAAAGCAAAGAAACCGATCGCTGTTTCAACAGAAACCTGGTTTCATGAAAATACTGTTTATGCTATTGACGGTTATAATGGTTATGACTCCTACCGGCGTGGTGGCTGGGGAGGAGGGGTATCTATTTAAAATACTGCTTTTGCTATTAACGGCTATAGGGGCTTTCACTCCTACTGGCATGGTGGCAGGGGAGGAGGTATATCTATGTATTGCCTCAAATCCCTTCTTTCCATCGAGAACACAACCCTCAACCCATGTCATAAAACTGTAGAGGCCTGCTGTGTGAAGGTACATTTTGATGCATCTACTTTTATCAATGTGTTTGCTTTGTACCGATCACCATATACTCCTGTTGATGAAGGTTTTTGTTCACTTTTGGAGGGGCTGATTTCCAATTATTTTGCGCCATCCGATAGTGTTTATGTCATCGGAGATCTTACTGTTGACCTACTGAGGGAATCACCCTCACAAGCTATGTTGACGAACGTTCTTCCATCCTCAGGATTTATACCATTAATCAGCCAGATTACTAGGCGGCAGTGAATCAATCCTCCATCACGTTTGGACTAATCAGTTAGGCAGGGTGTCTTCGGGTGTCATTCGGGTTTGCTTTACTGATCATTATCCGATATTTGTTAATCTGGCTGTACCTTGCAAATCTGGTAAGGTCCGTATGACGTTTAGAGATCACTCTGCCCTCTCATTAGTCGCTGAGGGCCGAAGTCGCGACTGTCTTTTCAGAAGATTTCTTTCCCAGATTTCGCAACTTGGATGGCAAGACTGAATTGTTCTGCAACAAATTGTTTCAGTTGTATGATAGGAACTGTCCCTTGCGAGTTAAACTTTTGTCTTACAAATCTTGCTGCACTCCTTGGCTAACAGAAGCTCCTGTGAGGCGAATAGACCGTAAACACTGTCTTTTTATGCAGTTTAAGAGTGGCCTCGTTTCCTTCTAATCTTACAATAATTTTAAGAATGCTCTCACTAGGGATACTCGCTGAGCGAATTCACGTTATTAAAAAGAAAAGTTTAAGCAATACAGTGGGGATATTCGCAGGACATGGACTACTGTCATGTCCTGCGAATAGTGAGGAGGTAGCTAATATTCTCAACAATTATTTTTCTTCCATAGCAGTAAATCTTGATAGAGATATTCCTTTGTTGAATGATGACCCTCTTTCTTACTTACCTCCAAGAAACTCAAATTCAATTTTTATCGCTCCATCATCGGTCAATAAAGTAACAATGGCCATTTCTGGTCTTACACTGAACGGTTGCAACTCAAACTCTATCCTTTCTTATATTTTCAAACCCCTAACTAATTTACTCTCGCCTATCATTTGTGACCTGCAACTAACAATAATTGCTTTCCTAGCAATACGAAAACTTTGTCGTAAAAATCTGAGCTGAAATCATGGATAACATGTTATTTTTTCAAACAACAAGAAAATAGAAGCATGCCATATATTATACTTCAAAAATAAAAACTCTCAAACGTCTGTTAAAAACTTAAAAATCATTACACATCAAATAACAATATATAAAAAAATGTTTTCAAATATAAATTGAGAAACCTCTAGAAATAACACTAAAGCAACCTGGAGTCTAATTAAGAAAATTATTCTCCCATCATGCTCAAAGAAAAAAACATATTATTAGAACTATTTTTTATGGACAACGACCCTTTATACAAAAAGAATGTTGACGAAGACACTTGATGCGTCAGTATTGGAAAGACAATGACTGAATCTCAAAAACCTACCCCTTTTGATCCAAAACATTACCTGCAAGGTGATTACTCTTATGCAGGGAATTGTATTGTATCTCTTGAAGAAAAGAGGTGTGACAGTTTTCAGCACCTATTAAAGTTATTAGGGATTTATGTTTTATCGTGTCTCTTATTTTAGCATCAATCATTTGAATCCGGTAAATTTCTTCAATCTCTTAAAATTGCGCGAGTCATCCCCATTCCAAAAACTTGTGAAAGAGAGAATATCAGTATTTATAGACCAACTTCAATATTACTAATGCTTAGTAAAATATTCGAAACAAATTGCATTCAGACGTTTGTTTAATTAGTTAAAAAAATGTGACATTCTTTATCTTGGTCAATATGGGTCCTGGAGTAAAAAAATGGACAGTGTAAGCAATGTTAGACCAAATGAATTATTTGCATCGAAATATAAATTCAGACTTTAATGTACTATCAATTTTTTTTAGACTTTCGAAAGGTATTCTTTAGCGTTGACCGTCTCATTTTCTATCCAAATTGCGCTTTTATGGAGTACGTTGACTGACGTTGGATTGGTTTCGATCGTACTTTTCTAACACTGTAATAAATTACTGCAACTCAGACCTTCTCAATATTAAACATGGAGTCCCTCAAGGTTCAATATCACTGCCTCTCCTGCTTCTAATCTTTATTAATTATTTTCCATATTCCTCAAATCTGTTCAAGTGCACCTTAATTACCGATGATAGTACCTTGTCAGTCCCATTTTCAAAAAAAGATGTTGAAGTCGCGATAGAAATAAACAAGAATTAGTTAGTGTAAATAGTTGGCACGACACGAAGAAAATTCTCATGAATGTTGATAAAACCAAATTTATCACACTCTCATACCAACGTATCATTGGTGTTACTTTGTTAAAAATGAGAAACGCCTCTCGGCTGCTATCTTACATTCAAATATCATGTAGATTATATTTCTACTAAATTAGGCAACTAAGTTGGAATACTGTATGAATTAAAATATTTTTTTCCGAAAGAAGTTCCCAAAAAATATATATTTGTCACTACTTCATCCCTATATCTACCAAAAAAAGCATCCAGAGCTATAAATAACCTGTCATGTACTAAACACAGCATCGTTTATTCACAATGAAATAATATTCCTAAAATTTAGAACCTTTATAGCTTTCAAATGTTAATCAATCTATATAAAACTATTTATCTGGACAACGATAGGCATCTTCCCCAACATTGATCACCAGTCTGATGTACAGTAACGAAATAAGATTCGTTCATGACCCTTTATAACCGAAAAAACAAGCTAGAATTTTCTTACGTGGAATTTAACTTCACAAGAAAATTTCTTACCGTATTTTATTTGCACACTTCTTCTTTATGGATAATATCAATTAAATTTTCAATGAGTTCAAATGTCGAGCGGAAAATATTAATTGAAAATTTTTCTTCATTTCTAATCATTAACAAACTTCATTTCGCTACAGAACGTCAATGAGAAATCGGGTCATGCAATAAGACATGGAATTATAAAGCCTAATCTCATTTTTCCATTATCTGTTAGGGTGTAAAAATTCTGAGCTCCATTATTATCCATGTTTATTTGGTTTTACTTCGTCAGAATAGTAGTTTTCAAAGTCTGGGTTAGATATTTGATTTTAGGTTAGGTCTTTGTTTGAATAGGTTTAGGTCTAGTTGGGTTACCCATAAAGCATTCCGCTTCTCCGGGACCACATTCTGTTTCTGTGTATAATCTTTGTTCATAATCTTATTAAACATGCAATCAGGTTTATATTGTAAACAGATGTGGTGATAAAGATTTCAAAGTGTTTCAAGATGCATTGATAGAGATGTTAGTTACATGAAGAGGAGTCCCCTCGGTCTAAAGCAACACGAAGACATCATTCCGTTTCAGGCATGACAAACTGTTAACAACTGTCAGAAAAAATTCTAGTCAAACCATTTTTGACGCTGTAAATCAAGTGTTTGCAACATTCCTTGATGCAGTTTAATGAAAAATGGCTGTTAAGTTTATGATAAAAAGTGCACGTCAAGATTGTCTTAGCCTTTGCTTAGAAAGAGCTCTCGACGTATATCCAACGTGTAGCGATATTTATTTTCCCTGAACTGTTGCGATAATCTAGCTTGCGTGACATCGTAGGATACTTTATACCCCAAATGTGTCTCCAAACAATAGTGGCCGAGTTGTCTGGCTATGCCCTTGCCATACTCAATCATCAGGCGGCTGTCCGACCAGGGGCCGCAGTGGAAGAAAATGGGTTTTGGGTTTCTTGGTCGTAACTGTCCGGTCATCACGCCCATGGACTGCACACCAATCAGCTTCTCCTGTCTGTACAGCATGCAAGCCTCCCGCCAAGCGTCGTCCAGAGTGTCCGCCCGACACTTCATTGTCCAGCGTCCCCGCTGAGTCCAGTCACATTCGTAACGCTCACAGATGTTAAAGATAATCTCTGGCACATATCCCCTATTCGTGATGCTCATGGGCTTCAGGATATCCATTTCACGCTTCCCATTGCCTTTGTCTTGACATCCTCTGAAACAACAAAACTAATGGTTAAGTAAATATTGACTTCTACATCATTTAAGGTCAGAATTAAAAAAAGTGGTTTTGAGGGTCTGCGACAGTCCTGAGTATAACCTTTGTTTCGATAAGTCACAGATAACACGATGTTTCATTGTGTAGATTTGAGTCTCTGTTTTTTATTCATAAATATCGCTTTAAAAACATTAACACAAACTAGTATGGAAACGATGTGGCCTTATTTGAGAGACTAATTGAATGGCAATGCACTTCAATACGAATATAAATCAATTATCCTTTGTACACTTTGATACAATTAACTTTTAATTCGTAACACCAACACATTTGGTTGACAAGAATGGAAGCGAAAAAAGATTGTGGATGGAGGAGAAGAGCGAAGCCCTATAGTACCTCCCCACCCTTCGCTGTCTCGTTTTGACACAGGATGCCTTGGGATAGGAGGAGCAATGATGATAAGCTGTCAGTTTATGAACGCTGGGGAGGGCCCGGCACCATTGATGCTGCGGAGGAAAACCAGTGTAAACTGTTGAGCTCTGCTGCTGAAACTGTCTCTAAGCAGAGCAAGTGGAAAAGCTCTTTACGGACCCGTTTGCGCTTTAATGGGGAAGAGAATAGTGCTTGCCTTTCCGTCGGCCACCCTTCTCCATGAAGGGTGCGGATGCGTGTTTAGGTCAACGTATTTCGTTTCTGAATTATTTACAGTTTTAAACTGAAACGCACCTGTTTTATTGCACTATTTCTCGTTTATTATCAAATGGTTGAATCCACAAATTATTAACAATATATTTATACAGTGTTAAGGATTTTTTTGACTTAATTTGGTCTCAAACTACAGAAAATTTACTACTTGCGTCTTCTAAAGGCCTCCTGGCCAGCTAGAAATAAAGTTTCCACCGGTCACTACATCCATGTATCTGTTACAATGATTGGCCATTTTTAAACGGCTTAAGCAGAAGAAAATATTATTATAAAAATTGCATGCGTTATTCTCGAGAACACTTCTTGATGAAAAAATCATGTATAACAAGAATCTCAATTCTATTACAACGGCAAAAGAGCGTCTTAATGTATTCAGAAACGTTTTTCTAAATAGATTGTGCGGCAACAAGCAAACCAGGCCTCATTAACAGACAAACTAGTTCCATATTTTTTTAGATTATTTAAATTTATCGAAAAGTTCTAATAAAAAAAAAGACAGTCTGAGGGCCAATAGCAAAGGAAGTGTGGACTACATTATTCTTATTTCAATAGACAACAGTGCAGGATGACCCAGCTATAACCATCTCCATTAGAAAAAAGACCCTATCAACTTTCCACTAAATGTTTTAGGGAAACATGGTTTGAGTTCTAAATTACAATACGCTGTATTGGTTTGTTAGTAGACAATACCTCTCCGTCCGAGGAACCTCCAACCGGTATAAGTAGGTCGCTCTCTTTCCCTTTTCAGTTTGCTCGTCCGTCTTGAATGAAATGAACCCGAATGGTCCTGTGCAATTGACGAGTCTGACAACGCTCTGCCCGTAGTTCTTGATAAGATTTTCATCGTCAGAAGGTCCACAGTAAAAGCGGATGGCCCCACCATCTGGACAGACATCCCTTGCCGTTGAGGTTCTAACGAATTGGATGCCATTTAACTGTTCATCCGTGTACAGTCTGCACACTTTAGTCCACATAGCGTTCATTTGATCAATGGCGAAACGCAGAACCCATTTCCCCCTCTTGGTTTGATCAAACTTGTATCTGTTAGCGATATCGTCGATCCTCTTCTCAATGAACCAATTCTTTGTGTCGCTCATAGGAGGAACGGTATCCAGGACAGAGGCTTTAGTGCCTGCATCGCTGCTGTTAGCAGGGCCACTGGTGTTAGCACCATTGTTATCCACAGGGCCACTAGTGCCTGCATCGCTACTGTTAGCAGGGCCACTGGTGTTAGCACCATTGTTATCCACAGGGCCACTAGTGCATACAACGCTGCTGTTAGCAGGGCCACTGGTGCCTGCAACGCTACTTTTTCCAAGGCCACTACTAGTGCCTGCAACGCTGCTGTTATTAGGGCCACTGGTGCCAGCACCGTTGCTATCCACAGGGTCACTTGTACCTCTGGTGTCTTCAGAGACACTAGTGCCTGCATCACTGCTGCTCTCAGGAACATTAGTGCCTGAATCAGTGCTGTTCTCAATATAACTAGTGCCTTCACGGTTTTTGTCCTCAGCGCCACTAGTGCCTGCGTCGTTGATATCCGAAGTGTCACTAGTGACCGCACCGCTGCTGTCCTCAGGGCCACTAATGCCTGCTCCGATGATATCCTCAAGGCCACTAGTGCCTGCACCGCCATTGTAATCAGATCCACTGGTGCCTGCACCGCTGTTGCCCTCATAGCCACTAGTGCCGGCACCGCTGATGTCCTCAGGGTCACTTGTGTTTGCACCGCTGCTGTCCTCAGGGTTATTAGTGCCGGCACCGCTGCTGTCCTCAGGGTTATTAGTGCCGGCACCGCTGCTGTCCTCAGGGTCACTTGTGCCTGCACCGCTGCTGTCCTCGGGGTCACTTGGGTCTGCACCGCTGCTGTCCTCAGGGTCACTTGTGCCTGCACCTCTGCTGTCCACAGGGTCACTTGTGCCTGCACCGTTGCTGTCCTCAGAGTTACTAGTGCCTGCACCGCTGCTGTCATCAGGGCCACTTGTGCCTGCACCGCTGCTGTCCTCAGGATTACTTACGCCTTCACCGCTCGTTTCTATTCGGAAGTTTGACATAGTATCTTTTATCCTCCACTTCCCAAGCCCAAATGTTGGATGCCTCGGTTGCGTTGAAGCCGTGTTCCCGAGTATGTCAGAGACCCTGTACCCAGGACAGCAATGACTCGGTGTTGACCGACCACTCGCTTTTAAAGGCAAGGAGTGCTTCTGCCTTATAGCTCAAATTAACGTCATAGATAACAAAGTGCTTGAGAGGCTATCACATGGGAATTTATATTTAATACACTGAAATATCTTATTGATAGAATAATCCTTTTTACAAAAGGAAAGGCCCTTATTTTTTTATCGGGAGATTAACAGCACGTGGCCATAATATACGCGTTGATATCAAACTGATACACAGAAGCTTGCCATTATTAAAATCAATAGTTGATGCGATCTTGACTCAGACAAAGCTCTTTTCTCAAAGCAATGGTGCACTTTATACTGCCTTTATACTGTCATAGACTTAGCCAAATTTAATGGGTTCGTATCATATCCAATTGAGGTTGGGGTGGATGGATGATTATTCATTTTATAGATCATTAACACTTTAATTTAGTATTTTAGTATTTTTTCTTGCTTGGGCTCTATTATTTTTCTCTGCCCTTTTTTCATGGTGATAAATTTTTCATTGGTTATTTTTATTATATGCATCTAGGTTGGTTGAGACAA
>SDVV010043849.1:0-10213 GCA_016164225.1 Gammarus roeselii
ATGATAAATGCAAGAAATGAAGCACTTTGAAACACTTTGAAACACTTTATTACCACAAACGAGCATCAACAAAGCAGAATTTGACCCCGATGACATGCTCAGTGAGATAAACAAAATTATACACAGAAGTAGAATGCGGGCCCGGAGAAGCAAAAATGCTTGAAGGGCAACCTACCTAGACCAAAACCTATCCTAACATTTAACTTATTCAAGTGGTATGTTTAAAATTCCAGAAAAAAAAAATAATAATAATACTGATGAAAAAACAAATTAAAGATAACAGTGTTCACAATGAAGTTGATTCAGAACAGCTCAAACAAATGTATTAATAATGTAAAACAAAATGTGGTTTGAGTTTGGATTTAAAAGTAGATAAAGAAGTTGAAGATTTAACTATACCTGGAATGGAATTCTACAATTTGACATCCCTATGGATAATGGAGAGTTGTGATTTGGCTTTATTAAATCTTGTTATATTGAATGACTCGATTTCTTGTTGAGTGCAAATGTACATCAGACTGGTGCTGTAAATGTTCGAGGGGATTCCCATCATGGTCAAGATGAACAGTTTTATACATTTAGACAAGTATTTGGAAGCTATAGAGATCCTCAATTTTAAAAATATTCATCGATTTGAAATAACTAACTACTCGTGTGTCCTGTATAATAGAAGTCATTTATGGCTTTACATGCTTTCATCTGCATGACTACCATTTTATCCGTCACATTTTTATGACTTGCAAACCAAGCTTCAATTTCATAGTAGAAATAGGGTTAACTAAGGAAAACTAAATTATTTTGAGAAATTTTTGAGGAAGAAAATGTATTAACTTATACAGGATACCAATTGATTTGCTTAGTTTAGTTGAAATATAATCGACATGATATTTGAATGTAAGATGGCGGTCGAGATGCATGTCGAGAAATTTAATGTATATTAGCGTTTCCCATTTTTAACGAGGGAGTATAAATGTTACGTTTGTATGAGAATGTAATAAATTTAGTTTCATCAACATTCGTGGAAATTTTATTTGTGTCGAGCCAACTATTTACAGATATTAAATCATTGTTTACTTTAATCGCGATATCCATATCGTTTTTGAAAATGAGGCTGGCAAGGTACTATTGTCGGCAAATAGGATGCATTTCAATAGATTTTAGAAATTTGGAAGACCATTTGTAAAGATTAGAAACAATAGTGGCCCTAAGATGGAGCCTTGGTGGACGCCATGACTATTATTGAGAAGATTTAATTTACAGTTATTTATTACAGTGTATTGTTGTCTATTGAAAAGGTACGATTGAAACCAATCCAATGCAAGCCCTCGTACTCCATAGAAGTGCAACTTGGATAGTAAAATAGTATGATCAACGCTATTGAATGCATTCCGAAAGTCTGCAAATATGGATAGTACAACTTGATCTGAATCTAAATTTTGATACAAAAATTCTTTTGGTCTAATATTGCTTGTACTGTCGAATTTTTACTCCGAACCCCATATTGACCACGATAAAGAATGTCTCGTTGTTCTAAATATGTATATAATTGTCTAAATGCTATTTTTTCTAATATTTTAATAAAACATCGGTAATGTTGAAATAGGTTTATAATTATTGATATTCTCTTCTTCAAAAGTTTTGGGAATTGGGATGACTCTCGCAATTTTACCAGACTAAGGAAATTAAAGGATTCGAATGATTCATTTATTATTGATGCTTAAACAGGAGACACAATATCACACGCGAATTTCATAACTTTAACTGGTACCGAGTTATTTCACACTTTTTGTCCGTAAGCGACATAATAGAATACCCTACATCTTGTGGCGTTATAGCTTCACGAAAGAATGGATTAGTGCAATCGCTTCGCATGTAATGTAATCGATTAAAAGGGCTATCGTTACAAGATTCAGTAATTGACTTACCAATACTAATAAAAACTCATTAAATATGTTGGCAATATCAACATTGTTTTCGTATCTAGTGTTAATGTTTATTTGAGCCTGATGGCGGAGTATTTTATTGATTAGATTTCAGTTTTTTTTTTGTTATCCTTAATGTTGTTAAGTTCAACTTTGAAATATGTTTTTTAGATACTCTTATTTGATTTGTAACATAATTACTAAATATTTTAAACTCATGATAAGGGGATTTATTTTGCATATATAATATATAATATGCTCATCTTTTCTTAAAATTTGAAAAAATTGCAGATATGATCCATGGTTTCTGCTCAAATTTTAGAGACAAGGTTTTTGTTTTGATTGGACAGCAATGATTGTAAGTTGAGTATAGTATATCAGAGAAGTCTTTAATGGCATCGTCAGATTTCCATTGTCCACAATGTTTTGAAAAATTATGATTTTTCAGGTTAAATTGCATTGCTTTCGAAGACTCCTCGTTAATATTGCGCTATTTTGGGGATTTATTCCTAAGATTTCCAACATGAGATTTATTGTTGTAAATTAGTGCACAAGTAGCTGAATTTACAAGATATTCGAGTAGGCTTAGCAATCAGTGGAATAAGGGATAAAGTATTCAAACAGGTTAAATATAGAGTTCCGGCATCATTGTCGGAGTTGAAGAAAATATTGTAGTTGAAATTACCACATAAATAATTTCGCTACTGTGGATATCGCCAGTTTGTGTTACAAAATCTTGAAGAGAGTCTGTATAACTTGAATAATTAGTGAACAAGTAGCTGAATTTTTTAAAGATATTCAAGTAGGCTTAGTAATCAGTGGAAAAGGGGATAAAGAATTCAAACAGGTTAAACATAAAGTTTCGGCATCATTGTCGGAGTTGAAAAGATTGAAGTTGAAATCACCACATAAAATAAATTCGCTCTTGTTGATATCGCCAGTTTACATAACAAAATCTTGAAGAGAGTATGTATAACTGGTATAATTGGCTGAAGGTGGCTTATTAATTGTACCTATAGTTAGTTTTTTTGGATTTGAACATATTTTGAAAAATAAAGATTCAATAGAAGGTAGGGACACAGAATTATGCGAGAACTTCTGAATTTCAAAGCAGTCACGAACATAAACAGACACTTCTTCACCACGCGTACCTTTGATCCTCAAGGAATGAAATGACCGGTAGTTTTCAAAAGTATAGAGAGATTTAGTAGTCCATCAGCCAACTTCCAGTGAAAGTAGTGTATCTTTTACGCGAACGTGCCCTACGAGAATGTAATGGTGAAGATGTATCTAATTACATTGTGTGTCCGACTTAGTCCCTATATAACTCGTACATTGTAATTTATGTCCAATTAATTACTCTGTGGCCCTTTTAATTACTTCTGGGGTTCACGGAAACGTGCCCTGGGACAATGTAATGGTTAGGAAGTATCTAATTACATTGTGTGTCCGACTTAGCCCCTATATAGCTCGTACATTGTAATCATTAAGTCTTTATAGGTCTTGACAATTATTCCTGTGGTCACTTTAATTGCTTAAGGTTCTGCGGGAACGCCAAGGTGGAAGGGAAGAGGATAGGAGAGGGGGGGGGTTGTTTAGTGCCAAGACAGGCCTCTATCTGTCAAGGACATACATATCTTATCTCGAGCTGTGCTCTTCTCGTTCTGAGTTGTGACGGTTTGTTACTACATTCTCTCGTTACGAGTTTTAACGGTTTGTTACTACGTATTGTAAACGGAAAGTATATTTGTAATGGGTAATTTTGATTTGTTTATTTGCAAGAAATGATGGTACGGTACATATTAGCAGGGTTGTCGGTCTAGGACTTATTTTGAATAGGATAGTTTTATATCGAGTTATTAGGTTTCGTAGACCGGTTATTTTAGGGTCAAAATTCGATAAAATTTGATTAAATCCATTCGCTTTTTCCCCGTTTTATGTATTTTTTGTTTATTCTGGACTCCTTCTATCGTTTTCTCTGACGTTGCGGCCTCGAACGTAGATAATGGTTCAAAATAAATTAGGTGACTGAATCATTCCATTAGCTGCTCATGGTGAACAAGATTATCTGTACCAATGTAAATATTACGATTTTAAATTCATTTCTACAATATCCAACATTTAGATTTTCGATCTCCAAGCGTTATACAATTCTTTTGCGGGATGGGTAAACTCGTTTGTCTCAGAGCGAGCAGTCTTGCATTATAAAAGTATTGTATACGGTGAATTATTTATAAGATAATAGATGTTAACAATACCTTTAGTTCAGTCAGTACCGAGACAGTCAAATAACATTGCCAGCCTGTGCACCTCAGGCTCTGGAGATGAGCGGTTTACGCGTCTTTCAATCCGTAATCAAACAAGTTAAAGATTATATTCATGTATTATAACAAAGTAGCATGGTTACATAGGAACATTTTCATTATGTTAGGAGCATTTTTTCAGCGTTTCAGGAGTGTGTTACAGTTCTATACGTTCGCGCATTTTCAATCCGCATTTTTGCGGACAATCAAACAAGTTTAAGATCATATTTATATATTTTATTACATGGTTACATAGGAATATTTACATTTTATGATCATTTACAGGTTATAACCTGTTTATGTGGACGTACTTTCATCATTCACTCGAGTACATACGCCTGAGACGGTCTCACCCGGCATACGCCTCTTACATGTTAAATCCATGTTTACATCAGTATCATCATCATCCGAAACACATATTTTCCTCTTTTTAGTGACGTCAGGTATATTTTCAATGGATTGTTTTGGAAATGTCCGGACAGCCATAGGCAAGAGTGTTGCAAGAGTCGAGATAGTGGCGTTTGTTTTCAAATTTACTGAGGCATTTTTTAATAGTGCGTACAATTTGAAGCTGGCATGCTTGTGCTTGAATGTTGTGTTTGGTCTCAGAGTGTGTGTAGGTTTTTTGGTTATGGGTGTCTCTGTATTGTTCATGTTTGATTTTGTCTTGTGTCTGGTTATTGACACCCTTAGCAGCTGGTTTGTGCCCTCGGACTCGAGCAACATACTGTAAAACGTTGGTTGCAAGCAAATGATCTTTCTCGGGTAATCGTCGGCTGTTTGGCTTTTCAGTAGTCCCAGCTGTCATTCATTTGATTCATCGTAAAAGGGATGCTTTTTTTAGGGTATGTGTAGGAAGTCCATGTATTTAGTCAGAGGAGATTGCCGCATTTTCCGCCTCAATGTATGTCACACTTTGAACAAGATCAGCAACGAGTCTGGTCCGACTAGCTGAGCAAAACGTTGTCACCGTAACGTGGTTTCAGTGTGTGTCATAAAAGAAGCTGTAGACTTATGTTTTAGCTTCTGTTTATAGCTGATGAGATATATATCTATGAAACCTTAGGTAGCCGAATGCAATTTCAATTTTCTCAATATCTATTGCATTTCTTATGCAAGGCAGGAGGCGTTGTATTGCATTTCAATACAATTTATGTTGCATTTCAATACAAGTTATGTTGCATATCTGCAATTTCTTCATCGTACAAGGGATGATTTTTGGGGTAGTTGGAGAAGACCATGTATCCAGCCAGAGGAGCTTGCCGCATTTTTCCGCCTCAATATCGGCCATACCATTGAACTGGAATAATATCTATCGCATGTCAATGCTACCCATTCTGTATCGCAATTCATCGCAAGTCATGCTGCATATGTGCATTTCATTGCTAGCTATACAAGTTAAATTTAGAATATTGCAAACAAAGATTTATATGATATATTTTCATTGATATTAGATTTTGATACACATATATTTTAGGAAATTACATGAGTTTATCATTCATACGAGAACATAGCTATTCACTCCAAAATTTCGATGTGAGAAACTTGGCGAAATATAAGTTATGATTTTCGACCGTATTCATTGGTCTTATCTTGATCCTCGGTATCAGTGGCACTCTGCGGATTCTTTATCGATACAGATACAGACACTAGGCCGCATCCCCCAGAAAGGGGGGTGGCCGACGGCAAGGCGCACCTCACACCCTCATACGCTCACACTCACACAACTTAGCCCTTTTGTGCTGAAGGGTCCGGCCGGTAGCCCCTCAACTTACCCTCTGGGTCCCGAGTACAGTCCGAGGAACCGTCGTCAGCAGCAGGGCCCGACAGTTTTCACTGGTTTACCCCCGCCGCGTCATAATGGCCGCCCCCCCCCACCCGCAACCATCCCGACAGCGGGATGCCAAGGGCGGGAACGCACATCAGAGCAGCATCAAAGTCAACCATTCACAATCATTCTCCACTCACGCTTATTCATTGCACGCTCTCTCGCCACCTCCACATTCATGTCTCTCCTTCCCAACGCCTGCTTCAGACCATCCATCCACCCAAACTTCATTCTACCTCTAGGCCTGCGACCACTCGCCTCCGCATTCATCACCCTTTACACCAATCTCCCTTCATCCTTCCTCTCCATGTGCCCGAATCATCTCAGTACACGCGAATCCACTCTGTTCTCCAACTTTTTCATCATCCCTGTTCTGATTCGAACCACGTCGTTGGTGATCCGGTCTCTCAGCGTTACTCCAACCATGCTCCTCAAACACTTCATCTCGAAAACATTCAACCTTCTTCTATCCTCTGCCCTCACCCCCCAAGACTCAGCTCCGTAGAGTACAGTTAGGACAACAACACTGAGCAGCAACGAGTCTGTTCCCGAGTAGATGAGCAAGACGTTGTCACCGAAGCGTGGTTTCAGTGTATCAAAAAAGAAGCTGTAGACTTTAGCTTTAATTTCTGTTTGGAGTTGATGAGATATTTATATTTATGATACCTTAGGTAACGGATTGTAATTTAAATTGCATAAAATCTATCGCATTTCAATGCTAGCCATTCTGTATTGCAATTCATTACAAGTCATGTCACATATCTGCAATTTCTTCATCGTACAGGACGTGATTTTTGGGGTAGGTGGAGAAATCCATGTATTCAGTCAGAGGAGCTTGCCGCAGTTCCGCCTCAATATCGGCCATACCTTCGAACTGGAATAATATCTATCGCATTTCAATGCTAGCTATTCTGTATTGCAATTCATTACAAATCATGTCGCATATCTGAAATTTCTTCATCGTACAGGACGTGATTTTTGGAGTAGGTGGAGAAGTCCATGTAATCAACCAGAGGAGCTTGCCACAGTTCAGCCTCAATATCGGCCATACCTTTGAACTGGAATGATACCTATCGCATTTCAATGCTACCCATCCTGTATTGCAATTCCTTGCAAGTCATGTTGCATTTATGCATTTCAGTGCTAGTCATTCGAGTTAAATTTAGGATATTGCAAACAAAGATTTGTATGATATATTTTTATTTCATAATTTGAAACACATTTATTAGGGAATTACATGGGTTTATCATTCATACAACAACGCAACTATTTACTCCGAAAATTTGATGGGATCAGCTTCGACCTCTCTCTCTGGTCCTATCTTGATCTGCGGTATCAAAGGCACTCGACGGCTTCTTTATCGATGAAAAGCATTACTTCTCTTCTAGAGGTCACACCTCATCATACTGATGAATGATTTATCATCTGGATATGTTTTTTCTCTGGTCTAATGGGTTCTAAACTGCTAATCTTAGTATACATTTCAGATAGACGGATACCTTTCGGAATAGTGTATGCATCACTTCAAAACCTAACCTTGTGATCGAAACATTGATTTAGACTTCAGCGAGCTTTTTCTCGACGCTAATTATTTTATTATTTATACATGTTTATTACATCGAATCGTTCCAGATTTTTTTGACTGGCGCCGACATTCCTATTCAAAAATTCCCGCAGATTTCCGAAATATACATAATTCTCCTAGCACTCAAACGTTTGAGACAAGATTCTCGCTCTTCATGTTTCCTTTCCAACAATTTTGAAACAAAGCCATATGTACATTTGATTTTATTATACAATTTTATACTTCTTATACTTGTTACCGTTCCATTAACCTATTTGATATTTTGGTTCTTCTCAACTTTTTCAGTTTTTTTTCTTACATGACACCTCCTCAGTATCACTGTCACATGTTTCATTATCACAGCTACTGGTGTCCATTCCACTTAGGGTATCCCACGTTTTTCACATATTTTCATTATTTTCCATTTCGTCTAAGGTTTGGGTGTACTTCCTCAATTCACCCAATCTTTATACGTTCTGCCCTTGGTTGTTATAAGTGAAGCACTTTCTTTACTGCTCGCACCCTGTTGAACACTGTCTTTATCATTATTTTGGAAACCCAGATCCGGTTTATTATGTTCTATCAATACACCCATTGCACTCTTAGAGCTTACATTTCCTCGTTCAATTTTAAGATTATCATATTCAAGATAATGGTGTCATTTGAGATGACGGCAAAACCCGAACATGAAGCTTGATTTGCATAGTTTTATCTCCACCCTTTCTGTTAAAATGTTTCCATATCAAACTTAGCGACATCCTTCTACACCAAAAGCAGACCGTTAACTGTATGAGTACAAATGTGAGTCCAATTTTATATATATCCTTTTACATGCATATACAGGATTGTTAGCGTCACTGTGTCGGCACATGTGTTTACGCAATGCATATATACAGGGTCGTTAGCCTCACTATGTCGGCACATGTGTCGACACAATGCATGTATACAGGGTCGTTAGCGTCACTATGTCGGCACATGTGTTGACATAATGCATATATACAGGGTCGTTAGCGTCACTGCCTCAGCACGCGTGTCGACACAATGCATATATACATGATCGTTAACGTCACCGTGTCGGCACATGTGTCGACACAATGCATATATATAGGGTCGTTAGTGTCACTGTGTCAGCACATGTGTCGACACAATGCATATATGCAGGGTTGGCAGCGTCACTGTGTCGACACATGTGTCGACACAATGCATATTTAAAGGGTCGTTAGCGTCACTGTGTCGGCACATCGTGATGATGGGTATGTTGGATGTACGAACCATGCTGTTACAAATCAAAAGAACGAGTTAGAAAGTATTGATGAATCCAGCAAGATCCGTAATTAATACTAATAATTCAGTAATAAACCATGTCAATCCGTAATCAAATGTTTATATTATCCTATAACTTAGAGGTTATGCAATGAATTGCATACATCGTGTCAGTCGGAGGTAACATCGAAGTGACGAAATCAGTAGAAGAATATGTTTCACGGTATGAAACAAAACTTAAATGTCGCTCATGACAGACTTAAACATTGCCATAAACCTATCATGGGGAGGGGGGGGGTGAATGTTCTAGACGTGTTACTGATTGGAAGGATAAAAATCAGAGTCCGATCAGATCTTGCTCAGTCAAGATCGTGATTCTGTTGTGGAAGGATGGGGTATAGCTTGAGACGTTGTTGGTCGAAAGTAATGAGGTAACGGGGGTCTGTAATCTATGCAAAAAAAGAAATAAAATTGAATAAACTTATAACCACGAGTAATGTGTGGCGACATCTGAAACGAAGTCATCGTCATGAATATGAAAATTATATTAAATAAAATGCAAATCAGCCGTGCAAGTCGTCAATGGATGAAGTGTCAGGAGAAATTGAAGTAAATGTGGTAGACCTAGTATGAGACAAAGTGTTCGTTTGTGTGAAACTGGATACAAATATGAAATACTTGTAACGCTCAAACCATCTAAGATTGAAAATCTTGACTCTCTGCTAACTAATGGGTCGAGAGTGACCACGAAGTAGAAATAACTAGGTGTAAGTTTTATAAAGAACCGTGTGGACGGGTTCATATCTATATATCAATGACTAAATACCATACATAAGGTTAGGTTAGGTTTTTGATGAGTGTGAATAACACGTAGAAGTGATTTAGAATCGTGTCAAATCAAAATCAAGAATCATATGAGAAATAGTTTTTACATTCAAACAACGATGTAATTACATGTGAAATAATGGATGAAATTTGCTAGGTCACAATCGGAAGTGTGGATCAAAACTGCAAAGGATAGATCAAAATGTGGAGTGAAGTGGAGATATTTGATAAGCATTAATCCTAAAACACTGAAAATCATATGCAGCATGAAAAATTGATCGATAAAACATAATTTATTGGATACAAAAGGTTAGGTTAGGTTAGGATGATTAGATCTATCAACCTAACATGCCGTGAAGCTGATCCACATTAAATATCTTATAACAAAAGCAGGGGATGTTGTTTAATGGAAAAAATGCTACAGATGTTAACCGCCGCCCCCTATTTATGCATACAAATATGTGTATGTGTCTACATTGTGTGCGATATTAAAAGAAAAGCTACAAGA
>SDVV010043850.1:0-10213 GCA_016164225.1 Gammarus roeselii
CCCAACCCCTCTGCAACAGTGTGACTGCTCACCCAACCCCTCTGCAACAGTGTGACTGCTCACCCAACCCCTCTGCAACAGTGTGACTGCTCACTCAAACTCTCTGAAACAGTTTGACGACTCACCCAACCCCTCTGCAACAGTGTGACTGCTCACCCAACCCCTCTGCAACAGTGTGACTGCTCACCCAACCCCTCTGCAACAGTGTGACTGCTCACTCAAACTCTCTGAAACAGTTTGACGGCTCACCCAACCCCTCTGCAACTCTGGTAACCGTGTCGAGGACATTTGTTTTATCTTCAATAGCAGTTTGTAACTTGGGTCCGTGATCCAGAGGAATGAAGAGGAGGTAGAGAAGCAGCGAAGCCACGTCTCCCGGTCGCTCCCCGCTGGCCATCGAAGTTCCTAAGTTAAGGATCACGCATCCCCAGCAACGGGACCCGCGGTTCATGGACAATATGCTACGTGACACTGCGAAAATAAAGCGTCCGCTCGACCGTGCCTCCGTCGCTGCTACTCTGGATGGTAGGACGGAGGAGGAAAGCCGGACGGAGGAGGTTGGCCGGACGGAGGAGAGTGGACAGACGGAGGAGAGTGGCCAGACTTACGACGGTGGCCAGACAGACTAGGTGGCCGGACTGAAAAGGATTGGGGGGAAATGTAGACGAAGGGAGTGGCCGGGATAGAGGATGGATGCGGGCGGAAGGATGGACGAAGATAGCGGGAGAGATGTGGACAAGGATACATACGTGGAAGTTGAAAGATGGAGGACCACGGCTGGAGGGAGGGGTGCTGACGGAGGGAGTGATGAGGACTAAGGAATGGACGCGGGGGTAGAGATAGACGCGGACGAAAGGAGAGACTGACGAAGAAAAGGTCAAGGACGAATGGATAAACGCTGGAAGAAAAGATTATCATGGAAAAATGAACTTGCACTTGATCCGCGGCCTGGATGGGTATGAGCATGGGTTGGGAAGAGGTAGTCAACGAACTGGATAAAGAACAATGCAAAGTGATGGAATTGTAATGCAAAGTGAAGGAATTATAAGGGCATGTAACCTGTTGCATGGAATACGAGGACGATGGTGGGTCAAGGAATATTATACGTTCTGGGAATCCAACTCAGACAAGCCGGTACAATTTGATTACCTCCATCAGAAAAGAGGTACCACAGCTATGGCACATCATTCTAAATGTCCCTCTACGTTGGTATCTCCATTTGATGGTCCTTTAGTGATGGTACCTCAATATGAAGATAATTCGGTGATGGTACCTGCATCTTAATGGCTCAGTATACGGAGCAGTGGTAGAAGGGAAGAAGGTCAATATGAAGAAGAAACAGTCGCTGAACAGCTGGGCGCAGAGCGAAATGGACGAAGTTACGTTACTAGCATCTGAAAATCAGATTGGTAACATAAATTTTTACAGCTCGTGAAGTTTTTTTTCACCACTTAGCCGGGACCGATTCAAAATAAACAGCGCGGTGGTTCAATATTATTCCTATGTACGAATATACACTTGTTAACGTTTCCTAACGGGAACAAGAGTTGCTTTACTAAAATATATTGCCGACACATGTAGAATCACGAAATAAAATACTTGAGAATATAGATCGCATATAAGTATGATACTGATTAATATAAACTACAAAACATATTCCTTTTTACTAGGGCATATATCCTGCATACAGTCCATGCAAATGTTTTCTAGCGGCTGTTTAATGCAGCCTTAGTCCTTATTTGTGCGCTGCAACAATATTTAATTTCTGTTGTGGCCGCACGGTCCACTGCCCTCGCCACCAGAGGGCAGCAGCAGCGCCAGAATGCCAGCAGGCCACTAAAATGCAACTTTATAGAGTTATTCGCAGTAAAATCTAAAAAAAGCGGCCTACCGAGGACTTCGGCTGCAGCAGTAGCGCAGCGGAGGCTTCATACAGTGTCCTGAGCTGGTCGCAGGCTGAGAGCAGGGAAAGGTGTTAGGTGTAAGAGGGTGTAGAGGAAACACGACTGGTTCAAACACGGTACATGAGAACATTTTAACACTGAAGAGTCGTTAGCCTGCCGTGTGACTCGCTGCAAGGGAGCCACGTCAAATGTCTCTAACACAAGAAGTCATATTTTTCTGCTTACCAAGCTAGTGCCATCAACAAATTATCCGTGTTCGCTTCGTCAAGGCTGCTTTAATCATATTTTTGCTCTACCATCACAAGCATCTCAGCATTGTCCTACCACATTCTTCCCATGCATGCATCATACCTAGGAGGTACTCGAGTCACGTGTGATACTATCATCTACAGCCCCTAATTTAAACAGGATTCTATTGTAAAAAATGCTCGATACTGATCGTAGTATAGAACATAAATATTAGACGAGGTTTATGTTGTTTTCGAAAGAGCTGGTACAATGATGACGCTATTTCTAATCTGATATTCGGTTGCGAATAAGCCCGTACTGCGTTTTGTGGGGGGCGCAAAGCATTTGGAGGGCGACTTATTTGTATGGAATGCAAAGTCGAGCTCGAGTGAATTAGGCTTTTATAAACGAAGCCAGGGTCGCCTTGGTCGAGTGGTTAACGTGTCCGACTGCAGTGCCAGCCTTTGGTGCTGCATGTCGCGAGTTTGAGCCTCTGCAAGGACATGGCGGTCTTGTGGCGACGATATTGGGCGCCTCCCCTCTCTGTGTCAGCCTAACTTAGCCATACTCCTAATTAGGGGGAAACGACTGTATATCTACACATACATACACAAACGAAGATTTAAACCATACTCTAAGCATGGTACACGATGACTACTCCATGACACACATCGTAAATACACTCGTCGCATCAATGATTTTATATTTTTCCAAAAGATGTGTCATTTGTTGATCAGAGCACATCTGGCATTTCTATTGTTCTAAATTTGACGGGTGTTTTTTTACGAAAGAGATGTATCGGCGCTGTCGATTATATGAAAGGTAAGCAGTTTGAGAAAAAAACTCTTAAAAAGTTTAGATTTGATCGTGTAAGTGAGCTGCATAGATAGTAATCACCTTCTTTGTTCATGGAAGTCATTTATGGAGAAGATCCAACCAGACACTTCAACTGAGAAATGTCATCAGCATTTGACGCGAGAAAACTTTTCTGGAAACTTACGCACTGTCTGGGAAATAATGAGAGTGTACTTAGAATCATTGAAGGCGCTCGTCCGTGTGCTATGCTGTTGGTTGTTTTCACAATCATTGAAGGCGCTCGTCCGTGTGCTCTGCTGTTGGTTGTTTTCACTTGATTTTTACGTTGTCCAATCAAACTAAGATCATAGAGTAATTTAATTCCAAATTTTCAAGATTCCCGGTAGAAGATTTTCTTAACGAATGTATGTTATGGAAAGACTTTTGTAAAAAAAATCCATTTGTGAAAATATTATTAGTTTTTTTGCGCATGTACAGTAAGGAATCCTTTCTCGTCATAAGATTAGCTTGCCTGCACGCCATCTCTGCCATTGGGTCTGTTATTTCCAAAATGACTAGAATTGAGGGCCCGTCGGATCCCCAGCGCCATCAATACATGCATTGCGGGGCGCCCGATTGCCTTCAGAAGGCAGAAGATTACAAAGTGCTCCCTAGACAGGAGTCGTGCGTGCCTGGGACACGACCGTCGTTATTGCAGGTGATTGTCCCGTCAAGAAGTAACCTTCCTTGATCTCAGACCGTGCACGACAGAGGGCTCGTTTTAGGCCTGACGTTCGCCTAGCCGTGGATGCTCTCACCTTGTTATTTATCGTAAAATGCTTACCGGGTCTTGATAGAGCGGCAGGCGAGCAAACAGCGAGAGCCGCGCAACGCCTCATTGCGCGATCAGGAGGACAGAGGTTCCGTCTGACCCAATTGCCTGAAATTCGCAAGTGCGATGACCCGGAAACGTACGCCTTGTACAGAAGAACAAAATGTTGTAATACAAACTATTTTTAACATTTGAAATTGACTTGACGCATTTTACCAACAGGTTTTGATTTTCCTCGATCAACACGAACAAAATATGTCTCACGATGTTTGGAAAAAAAATTGAAATTGTGAAAAGATAAAATTTAGAATGTTCTTTAACTTTGTAATAATGCGTGACTATCGTTTCAACCTATAGTTGTAAGTGTGATATAATGCAAGGCCTCTTCTTTCTTTTGAAAGACACAAGAACTCCTTGCTTAGAATTCTCGATCCTCGAATGTTCGACTTCAACCGGCAATTCATACTTCGACTAATGTCATACTCTCCTATTAACAAATAAACCAAACACTAAAATGTTATTTTCCTACCTGAACAACAATCAACCTAGGTTATGATGATGTACAAGGATTGCAACGCATTCCATTGCTTTCATGCCTTTCAAACAATACAATCATCAAAATCAGTAAATTGACGGATGAATTTGAATTTTCCAATAGTTGATAATGGAACAATTCCAATCCAACATCAAATCGTAAACACAAAACCATTACCATTCCATCTCATGATTCCCACGTCATTCCAATGAGCCAAGGTTATGCGCTACGTTTCGTAGGAGTTTACAGGACATCTCTCCGATGGAACCTTTAATCAGTTTCTCCTTCACCCCGCACCAGTGTCATCAACCCTGCTCCACAGCCCATCTAAGGATGCGTAGCTTCGAGCGACAATACTGTTGTAATCCCAGTCTCGAGGAAACGGTTCCTCCATATCTGGTTTGACTTCTCCTCGGCCGAGCCGGAGTCTGGTCCACCTCACCCAGGACAAGTTTTTAGACGACCAGTGTCCTGGAGCCTTTAAATTGAAGCTCAGAGCCGAATTCTTGTCTTAAAACCCTGCATTAGACTTTCCAGAAAAATGTGGAATTGAACGACGGTCGCCTGGGAATTCGCTTGGTACCGGCCAATAACATCATAGGTTGGAGTTTGTTGTGTAAGAGAGAACCAATGATGTAGTTGGATGCATCGGATGTGTATGGCCATACCAACGTTACTAAACCACACCAACCTTTTTCGATATGGCTATACAAATGTTGTATGCTTTTGGTTCCGCAAAATAAGGTTATCTGCAGTACGTTAGTGGAATGCTGCAGGAGGACAGTAGAAAATCAAATATCCATGATTGACATCTATTTCCCTCTTGTGGTAGGATAACATTCAACGGAGAGTGGGCCCGCGCAGGGTCATTGTGCCATGGCTGGCCTACCAAAACTGAACACGTTCCTTGCGGCTTTGATCGCAGCTACTGACCACACTTTTTGCCGTGGCTCATTGGAAACGGCAACAACCCAAGAATGTTTGATCGGGGCAAATAAAAAAAAGTTCATTCAGAGCTTATGGACGTAATAATGGCACGTGGGCTTGTATTTATTATTTAAAGCCCAAAGCGGTTCAATGATAGCTCAGTTGTCTCTTCGTTCCCTTTACATTAGACGCTTTGTGACTTGAACGACATGAACTATAACAATTTAGATATGGTTTTGATCAACTTTAGGGGATACATGTGAAGCAGTGTCTGAATTATGTTACTATATTATAAGAATAATTAGTGTGATAAAGATAATTTTACGGGTTCCAAGCTACAACAGTACACGGATAATTTAACGGGTTCCAAGCTACAACAGTATACAGATAATTTATTGGGTTCCAAGCTACAACAGTATACAGATAATTTATTAGGTTCCAAGCTACAACAGTATACGGATAATTTAACGGGTTCCAAGCTACAACAGTATACAGATAATTTATTTGGTTCCAAGGTACAACAGTATACAGATAATTTATTAGGTTCCAAGCTACAACAGTATACGGATAATTTAACGGGTTCCAAGCTACAACAGTATACAGATAATTTATTTGGTTCCAAGGTACAACAGTATACAGATAATTTATTAGGTTCCAAGCTACAACAGTATACGGATAATTTAACGGGTTCCAAGCTACAACAGTATACAGATAATTTATTTGGTTCCAAGGTACAACAGTATACAGATAATTTATTAGGTTCCAAGCTACAACAGTATACGGATAATTTAACGGGTTCCAAGCTACAACAGTATACAGATAATTTATTTGGTTCCAAGGTACAACAGTATACAGATAATTTATTAGGTTCCAAGCTACAACAGTATACGGATAATTTAACGGGTTCCAAGCTACAACAGTACACAGATAATTTATTGGGTTCCAAGCTACAACAGTATACAGATAATTTAACGGATTCCAAGCTACAACAGTATACAGATAATTTAACGGATTCCAAGCTACAACAGTGTACCGATAATTTTGAATTCTATAATTTGGAGATTTTTCGCTTATACAGCGGGGGGTAGCCACCTGATAGCCTTTTTTTACCCACGGCCTTCATGAGCGGGCCTTTAATCATTTAAGAGACCGGCCAGAATGCCTCACTCGGGGTCAGGCAGGAGCGAACCTACAACCTTCAGGTCCCAATACACGTCAGTTGTGAGGATACCCCGACACTTTTCCCACACGGTCAGCGACCTGGTTACAAATTCACGGTTGGTGCCCTGTTTATACAAATTTGGACAGATGGTTCTCTAATTGAACACTTCTGGTCTATCATACTGTTACCAAGACAAGACAAAGAACAAACAAGCGCAAGTAACGTTGCTGCTAGCCAATAAGAACGAGTGAACTTGGATCAATAAGACGTATGAACCGTAGTCAGTGTGATGGATTCATACCGACCATTGCATCAAATCAATGCACAAACTCGGGGTTTAGATGTCCATCTAAGACGATCAGTGTCTGCCTACTGCGACCAAAAATATGTGAAGCTCTAATGTAAACAATCATTCACCTACATAAACATTTATTTAAATATTTACACAGTATTGAAGAAAATTGTTTGGCTACATCATTCAATGTATAATAAATATGTTTTGGCCAGTTTATGCTATCCGCGGCTGGGTAACGTCACTTCCGCTACTCCGCGAGAGCTGCTCACTGTGCGAGATGATTGATCTAAGAAAATAATGAGCGGGGAAGCAAGATCCAGGTTTCAATTCTTTTCTGCTTAAGCCCTCTTCTATTGCCTCTCTTGAAAGAGGAAGATGTGCTGGTGTTATTTGCAAATTAAAATGATTTCTTTTCGACATGAGTGTTTTCAAATTAAAATGTGTAGAGCTACTTGTAATAAGATAGTGGCTGTGAGTGAGTTCTGATGATGATGATGACGCAATGAACTAAAATACATACTTGTATTTTGACTGTAGAGTATAAGAGTCATTTTAAATAAATAAAACAGAAGATATGTATTATTATTATAAAAGAATACAAACCCAGGGTCGGGAAAAAAAGCACATTCGCAGTTATCAATTTCATGGGATTTGCCAATTGTGTTAGAGTTTCCATTGGTCATGCATCCTCTAAATACACGATGATGTGTGCCATGAGACAAACACCGCCACAGTCACCTTCTCTTCCTATGGTTCAATAATTATTGGTCCAATGTACTCATTATCCAAACAGCATCTGATGACCCAAAGTCGTCTCTGCTCCTACCGTGCTTTGCCTAAATTCCGGAATTAAGGGGGAACGACATCCGTCGACCAATGGCCCCGGCTCCCGTCGTTCCAGGATTCCGTCCGTGTGTACATTGGATACATCCGTGGCCTCATCCCTCGACTTGAGTGATCCCGCTCCTGCCATGCCATCCTGTGCCCGAGGATTGTCTCTCTCCCGAAATAACTCCCGTAATAACTCTCCGTTAAGACTAATTTCCTAATTTCAAGGATGTTATGAACAAGTGCGAGCTTTCACCTCGTAGGGTCACGAACAGGAGTGTCATTGACCAGGCAGGTTGGGCGCGCTTTGTCCTGCGGAGAGACAGGGGACGCACAGCGGACTGCCGCGGAGTGACGCATGGAGAGGACTTGAGAACAGAATCTTCGGGAGAAGGGCTTCTGAAGAAGAACCCAGACGAACAAAATTAATTTGTTTCAACTGATATGAAGGCATGAGGTTTGGAGACCTCAATAATGTGCAGGTGGGTGCGATGATGGAACTATCCTTGAAATTAATTGCTGAATATCTGGCTTGAGAAAATATTTTATCAGAATATGATATTACGAGAATGGGTTATGCTCCAGCACTAAAGGGAGAGGTCCTAAAGGAAGATGACTTAATTTTTTTATTCGAATGAGAAGATGTCCAGCATAGGATGTTGTTATCAGATGCAGATGAACAAATTTCAGGAACGCTGCTCTGCAGCGACGTACAAGATATTCCAATAGAAAAGGTGTAAGATATATTCATTATTATTTAAAACAGGTGGTCATAGAATTCCTGATAGAATGCGAGTGGTTACGTGAAATGGACCCATCAGGTAATCCTGATAAGTGACCAATGAACTATAGTCCAGTAAAGGGACTAATGAAGGAATCACGAAGCAACACGAACTATAGCAACTTAGGTATTGTTTTGATCAGCTTCAGGGGATATATGTAAAGCAGTGTCCGAATTATGTCACCTAATTATACGAATAGGTAGTAAGATATTCGTTAGTGCCATGTTCATGTGCCATAGCTTAGCTACATTACCGAGTGGTGTATTATTGTAATGACTTATCAAATAATCAGTTGAAATGACGAGTCAAGTCATCATCAAGAAATGCAGCATATTGACGTATCATCCATTATCCGACAGGCGGTCAGACAACACTGTTTGTTACAAGCTTTATTTATAGTGCAGCAGACACTCGGTTACAGCAATTCCTCTTCATTATGATATGAGCACTACTGATCTAAAGAACTGTGCCCAAATAAAGAATTGATCGCGTCGATCACTGCACTGATGCTGGTGAACAACCTGTGAGTCGCTCCGAAGTCGGCGCTTCCTTCCCGCGGACCTTTTGTTTTCCCTCTCCCGTCCTCCAGCATAGGCGGCATTCCACACATAAATTACGTCTGAGGTCGAGAATAATAATGTGCTAGTAGTGAATGGATGTCGTAATGCAATAGACGGACACACGATAACGTGGACACCGGCATGCTAAAGGTTTGTCCCGAGACACCCGGGACCCGCTTTAGGAGTCCATTCCTGGCGTCAGAGGCACTCAGGGCCTGTACTGGGCTGCTCTTTGAACGAAAGGAATTCATAAGAGACACTTGTAGAGAACTCCATGATGTGAACAGCTGATCCTGTTGAGGTGGGCTCGCAGTCCGGGCTGCCTAACCACAACCTGTTTAGGGGCTAATTTCACGGGAAGGCTTGTGTAGTTACGGACTGTAGATGAGGACATGGAAAGATGATTGCCTGAGTATTACAAAAGTCTACAATAATAATAAAACAATGATTTGTTAAATGTATTCACTGTAGATAAATGTCGTGGAGTAGAGCCAGTTTTTACTCTCCATGGACATTTTTTTGCTACCCGTATTCTTAGAAGTAGAAGCAGAAATTCCTTCAAAAATAAATACATTTTCCGATTCACTAGGCCAACTCGCAAAGCAATCGAAGTGAGTTAGTGTAACGGATTCATTTTATATTTGCGAAACTTTAGTTTGTGCTTTACTCAGAGACACCTTCTGCGTAAGTTCCGTCACTGAGCCAAATACAGTAGTAGCTTTCATGAACGCCTGCTCACCCAATGAGCCGGTGATATCCTCACGAGTCCCCCAAGGTTTCACCCTGGTACCGCTTTGCAACACACGACGCTCTGCAACAACAGTACAAATGACGCCAATTGTGCTGCTCCTTCGACGGAAACTGTTCAGCTAAGCGGCTATCACTACTGACTCTAATACCAGCCCTAGTCGCCAAGGATGACGTGCCATCCCAGGAATGTATTAAAATATATTGTATTGTTGCATGGCTCTTATATGTTGTAGCTGTGTTGTGTGGTGGCCTGTTGCTCTCTGTAAATAGACTGATGATTAGTCATGCTCACGGATGGCTCTTATCTGTTGTGGTTATGTTGTGTGGTGGCTTGTTGCTCTCTGTATATAGACTGATGATTAGTCATGCTCACGGATGGCTCTTATCTGTTGTGGTTATGTTGTGTGGTGGCTTATTGCTCTCTGCAAATAGACTGATGATTAGTCATGCTCACGGATGGCTCTTATCTGTTGTGGTTATGTTGTGTAGTGGCTTGTTGCTCTCTGTAAATAGACTGATGATTAGTCATGCTCACGGATGGCTCTTATCTGTTGTGGTTATGTTGTGTGGTGGCTTGTTGCTCTCTGTATATAGACTGATGACTAGTCATGCTCA
>SDVV010043851.1:0-10213 GCA_016164225.1 Gammarus roeselii
GGCCACGCTGCCATCGTAGGACCTGGGGTCCTGAACTGGTCAGAATAGCATCATCTTGTCTGGCGGAAGACAAGCCGGCCCGTATATGTTCACGCAGCCCTCGTAGGACCAGGGGTCATGAACTGGTCAGAATAGCGTCATCTTGACTGGCATCATCTTGACTAGCATCATTGAGAGCGGGCGGGGGAGGGAAGATCACATTTTTATTGGCAAACAAAGGGTGCGTGAACTGCCCACACACTGATAGAATGTCTTGTTTCAGATCACTCGTGATTAACTCGATGATGATGCTCCTTTTGTCGGGATATTGCGTGATCGGCTTCCTCCCAATACGATCAGCAGATAAGATGTTATCATGTCACATTTAAATTTAACGTTTACCTCGTCTAAGCTGCTTGATAGTTTTGATCAGTTCTCATCCTAAGAGACCTCAGGTACATCGCCAGAGACGACAAGACAGCCTCATCTCTCGAGACGATATCCATCATGACGCGCATGCAGGGGGCTTGCAATCATTAGGCTTGGAGCGGCGGCCTAATTGAGTTGGGGGCTTGCAATCATTAGGCTTGAAGCGGCCTCAAGAGAGTTGGACCTGGGATGGTACCAATTTATTAATATCAATTGGAATTCATGTTTCGTATCGTGTCTAAAATTAACTGCTAAAGGATCAGCACACCCTTTTCAAGGCTGGGGTAAGGGCTGGATAAGATGGACTTATATAACAGGGTAGCTGATCCTTCCACCGGGCGATGGGAACTTCAAGGAAAGACGAACTCAAAATGTACGGTGCAGAAGGAGCCTGCCCGTCTTGGTGAAGTTAATTATATTCGGAACAGTTATTGTTATTAACACAGACCCGAAGTGGTTCGTCTTGAGTAATTCGATTTTTTCATTCCAGGTGAGTCGAGCAGAGGGGCTAAGCCAAGCTGTTTCATGCGTCTGGTAAGTACCAAGGATAAATGATAGATTTCTACGACAAACATCAAAATGATGTAGTGGTGTTTATACTAGTCATGGGATAAATATTGTTTCTTGAGTGTTCATCGATTTGCCATAGTCTGAAACACTGTTGCACGACTGTTAATGAACAACGGGACTGGTAATGAAAAACGTGACTGTTAATGAACAACGTGACTGTTGATGAACAACGTGACTGTTAATGAACAACATGACTGTTAATAATCAACGTGTCTGCTGATGAACAACGTGACTGTAAAGGAACAACGTGACTGTTAATGAACAACGTGACTGTTAATGAACAACGGGTCTGGTAATGAACATCGTGACTGTTGATGAACAACGTGACTGTTAATGAACAACGTGACTGTTAATGAACAACGTGATTGTTAATGAACAACGTGACTGGTAATGAAAACGTGACTGTTAAGAACAACGTGACTGTTGATGAACAACGAGACTGTTAATGAACAACCTGACTGTTAATAATCAACGTGTCTGCTAATGAACAACGTGACTGTAAAGGAACAACGTGACTGTTAATGAGAACGGAACTGTAAATGAACAACGTGACTGTTAATGAGCAACGGTACTCTTAATGAACAACGTGACTGTTAACGAACAACGGGACTGTAAATGAACAACGCGACTGTTAATGAACAACGTGACTGTGAATGAACAACGCGACTGTTAATGAACAACGTGACAGTTATTGAACAACGTGCCTGTTAATGAACAACGTGACTGTTAATGAACAACGTGGTTGTTAATGAACAACGTGACTGTTAATAATCAACGTGTCTGCTAATGAACAACTTGACTGTTAATGAACAACGTATACGCACGTTTAGTTACAATGTCAATATTCGTTAATATTTGAAAAAAAAAATCGATTTAATCTAATCTATTATTGGCCTTATATACATCAAAAATAATCATAAAATATCTGATTTTGTGGAAAAAATACACATATACATTTCATCAGTAAAAGTGATGTTGATATCCCAATGAAATGATATTTCTTCTTGTACTCATTCGTAATATGAAAATGTTTGAAACTTTGACCCAAATTGCCTTCCCGCTTCTCTAACGCATCAAGTTGTGCTTTTAAACTCTATCCCGGTTTGCCTCACCTGCACCTCTTTCGTCTCATGTGCCTCCTCTGCACCTCTTTCGTCTCATGTGCCTCCTCTGCACCTCTTTCGTCTCATGTGCCTCCTATGCACCTCTTTCGTCTCATGTGCCTCCTCTGCACCTCTTTCGTCTCATGTGCCTCCTCTGCACCTCTTCCGTCTCATGTGCCTCCTCTGCACCTCTTTCGTCTCATGTGTCTCCTCTGCACCTCTTTCGTCTCATGTGCCTCCTCTGCACCTCTTTCGTCTCATGTGCCTCCTCTGCACCTCTTTCGTCTCATGTACCTCCTCTGCACCTCTTTCGTCTCATGTGCCTCCTCTGTACCTCTTTCGTCTCATGTGCCTCCTCTGCACCTCTTTCGTCTTATGTGCCTCATCTGCACCTCCTTCGTCTCATGTGCCCCCTCTGTACCTCTTTCGTCTCATGTGCCTCCTCTGCACCTCTTTCGTCTCATGTGCCTCCTCTGCACCTCATTCGTCTCATGTGCCTCCTCTGCACCTCTTTCGTCTCATGTGCCTCCTCTGCACCTCTTTCGTCTCATGTGCCTCCTCTTCACCTCTTTCGTCTCATGTGCCTCTACTGTGCGTCAGGCGCACATATTTTGAATCTGGTGCTCCTATTTATCCTCAGATGCTCCTTGTTCCTTCCTATAATATTGCGCCTGCATTGGCCCATCCAAATCAAATTCCTGAAATGATTAGCCAGTTTCCTGAAGTACAAAATTCACAGCTGTTTCTGCGAGCTTCATCAAAATTCCAATAAAAATTCTACCACTTAGTTGCATTGTCTACATCAAATTAAAATAATGACATCAATAAAAATTCATGAATTCAACACATTAACAGTTGAAGAATGTGGAAAGGTTGGACAATGCGCCGGTCGGCTGAGACGTCATTTTCTGCTTTGTTAATTGTAATTAGCACGTTCGGTAATGACAACATAAGGTTTTACATTTCCAATAATTTATTTAAAGATTTACACAACAGTAAGCCACTGTACATGGGATTCAAATATTAGAATTGCTAAGAATAATATTCAATTACGCTCTTCTGGGCGATGTTGTATTCACAAATATTGTCGTTTCTGGAAGAAATGAAATCCTTTATCAACAAGTTGCCTCGTGGCTTCTGGTTGTTTTTACCTCGAATACAAAGTTCACATTAAATCCAGTAAAATTTGCACATAAAGTTTGTTATTTAGTTCTATGGAACAGATGATGACGTCCAAGTTCCCGCTATGATGAAAATATCACGAAGACAAGTATTTTTGGATATGTTTTATGACACTCTTGCTCATGGTTTATGACACCCTCGTGCTTATGGTCAGGATGTATCTATAAGTTTTGCTATCTTGTAAGGCGTTTCATTTTTACGGCACTTAATAAAAAGTGGATTCAGGTAGCGAATACAAATTGGAATACACGAGCTATGTGAAACATTCAAAGATGTTGGTGGTTCTGGTTTGGAACCTCTTATGTAGTGAGGGTCCGGTGTCCCCTCGCTGCCAAGCTATACTGTGGCCTATATATCCACCTCTGAAGGTCTTTGTATTCTGCTAGCATTTGCCGACGGGCGAGCAGTTGAGTGGTACAAAAGTTTCATCAATGCACCCTATGATATCCCGCACTATCTCTTACAAAAAACAGCACAGTATGCTCAAATTATTTAATGCATTTGTTAGACCGCATCTCCAGTATGCCGTTCAACTCTGGTCTCCATTCCTTAGAAAAAGACGTTATTAAACCTGAGAAGGTTCAACGTAGAGCTACCAAACTCATCCCCTCGCTGCGGAATAAATCGTACGAAGACAGGCTTCGTGAACTCAATCTTTATTCGCTAGAGAAACGTCGAGTCAGAGGCGACATGATAGAAGTGTGGAAGATTATGAAGGGTAAGGAAAACGTCGATCGAGCAAGCCTTTTCACTCTAGATACAAACGAAGTGACTGGGAACAATGGATACAAAATCGTTGGGAAACGTTTCTCACTCGACATCACGCGCAATTTCTTCACGTATAGAATTGTCGAAGAATGGAACAAACTTTTAGCGGAGGTTGTAAACAGCAATACAATCGAAACGTTTAAGTCGCCGCTCGACAAGTTCTACATAAATCGCCGATAAATAGCTAAACCGTTCCATTTCTTTTTGTTTAAAAAAAAAATAGAAATGGCACACGAAGCTCTCCTAGACGTTCTACTTCAAAACTAATCCTCTTGCTACCAAAAGGCAAATTAGTTTGGGCCAATTGGCCTTTTAGAAGTTCTACTCCAGAACTAACACTCTTGCTACCAAAAGGCAACCTAGTTTGGGCCAATAGGCCTGTTGTTGTCTTCCTATACTTGTAAACACTTGTAAAGGAAGATACATTGATGGAATTTTGAACGTCAGCTGCTAGAATTTATAAAAAAAAAATGAGCAAGTGACTGAAAACGATTTTGCATCAGTCTGTGTTCTTCGGGACTCGGTGTCGATGTCGCATTCGCTCCGCGTTGACCGGTTGTAGGATGCTCTACGATCTGAAAATACAATCCCGCTCGAACATAACAGCTTGTACAAAATTTTGTGAACTCACTGAGCGTCATTAAATTCCAGTTGCTCGTTTATGTTTACCCAGAAGAGTTTGTTTAGTAGAGGCGTCACGTGTTTGCTCTTTGTAAAATTTCCGTCGTGAGCTACCTTGAGGTAAAGTTCAGGCAACGTTGGATCTAGAGCAACGTTTTCTTCTTCGGGCAGTAATTTAACTCAGAAAAGATTAGAGCCTTAATTACGAGAAACCTTAACTTGAAATCGACTTGCTATTTGATGCGATAGAGGAACATAAGTGTACTATGTAGACTAGAGCAAAGTTTTTCCACACGGCGTTTGAAGGTCATCTTGGGATCAACCAAAACCGGCTGACCCTTGACGCCGTTGCGCAGAGAGTTTTTGAGCCCAAACGGTCAACGTCGGAATGGTTAGGTACTCAAGATATATTTGATTCTGATCCCAGGATAATGCACTGTGTTTTATCTGCATTGACTTCAAGACTATTACAGGTATACCAGTTATGTATCTTAGTCAATGCTATTCCTGCCTAATGTACTTACACCTGCAATATGTGAAGCTATTCGACGAATGAAAATTTCATAATAATAAATGTTAGTGGATGCTTATAGGTCGTACCAAGAGTTGTACAGCCTGACATATCAATAAATCATAACTTATACTGAGACTTCCAAACTGTCGATGATCAGATATCAATTTTATGTGCTTTTTCAACGTATTCTTTGATACGCTGACTAATTTAAATGAAGTCCCCAAAAAAATAAAAAGGTGTTGTTAACGATAATTTTAATTTTTTGTGGACTTTTTATCTCACTATAGAGTATGTGTCTTAGCCTTGCTATACATCTCTACCTTCTCTCAATCATTAGCCTTGCTATACATCTCTGCCCTCTCTCAATAATTAGCCTTGCTATACATATGTACTCTCTATCAATCATTAGCCTTGCTATACATCTGTACCCGCTCTCAATCATTAGCCTTGCTATACATCTCTACCCTCTCTCAATCATTAGCCTTGCTATACAACTCTACCCTCTCTCAATCATTATCCATGCTATACATTTGAACCCTCTCTCAATCATTAGCCTTGCTAGACATCTGTACCCTCTCTCAATAATTAGCCTTGCTATACATATGTACTCTCTCTCAATCATTAGCCTTGCTATACATCTGTACCCGCTCTCAATCAATAGCTTTGCTATACATCTCTACCCTCTCAATCATTAGCCTTGCTATACATCTCTACCCTCTCTCAATCATTAGCCTTGATGTGCATCTGTACCCTCTCTCAATCCTTATCCATGTTATACATCTGTACCCTCTCTCAAGCTTTAGCCTTGCTATACATACATCTCTACCCTCTCTCAATCATTAGCCTTGATGTGCATCTGTACCCTCTCTCAATCCTTATCCATGTTATACATCTGTACCCTCTCTCCATCATTAGCCTTGTTATACACCTGTACCCTATCTCAAGCTTTAGCTTTGCTATACACCTGTACCCTCTCTCAATCATTAGCCTTGCTATAAATATATACCCTCTCTCAGTCATTAGCCTTGCTATACATACATCTCTACCCTCTCTCAATCATTATCCATGCTATACATTTGTACCCTCTCTCAATCATTATACTTGCTTTACATCTGTACCCTCTCTCAATTATTAGCTTTGCTATGTACCCGCTCTAAATCATTAGCCTTGCTATACATCTGTACCCTCACTCAATTATTAGCCTTGCTATGGATTTAAGGATTGAACGATTTAAAATTTATTTAGGTATAATGACATGTGGACAAAATAACAGAAATATCAGATTACGCAGATGATACGTACCATGTCTTCGTCAGCGTGAACTGTTCTGAAGACAATACTTGCTACTTGCTAATACTTGCTACTCAAAACTAGGGTTGAGGAGTAAGGACCAACCGACGGACATTGTTGGAGGACATCCTCTACTCTCCACTTTTCAATATGTCAAAACAGATGCAAGCATTACATTGTACTATTAATTTCAAGCAAATAAGCAGAGTAAGTCTGATCACTGACGTTTACTTTATCATGACTGTTAACTGTTTCAACTGTCGTTTACTTAGCTTGAAAGCTGAAAATGTCCGACATGAGGTTGTCTATTACATTACTCACACATTGTTTGGCGAACGATGGCACTAATTTGAAACTAACTGCATAGATAGCATGACATATTAACATATGCACACGGGAAATAAATATTTTGATGAGTCATAAACGATGGGTACCCTGAATGAATGGATTTCTACATAAAAATGATAATTGGAAATTTGAGCATGTGAGGCGAGAGGAAAAAATGTATATATATAGAATGAAAGCATAAAGCAAGCAATAGTTGACACGGTGAATTGCATAGCAGAAGTAAATTACAATTCAAAAGTTTCTGCACGTACAAGTTCAAACAGGTATATTTTTAGTTTACGTTTAAAGGTAGCAATACTTCTGCCAGTCCTAATATCTAAGGTTATCGAATCCCAGGTTTTAGCAGCTCTGTATTTTACAAATAGTTGGGACTGTGTTGAATTTCGGTGAATTGGCAAATCCGCATTGTTGCGAAGATCATACATAGGATCACTTCTAATGAAAAAAATGTTGTCAATGTAAGTTAAACGATTCAAAGCTTTGTAGACGAACACTGCCGCGGAAAAGTTAATGATTTGACACAGTGGGAGAATGTTCCATTGACAAAAGAGAGGCAACGTGTGGTCATGTCTGTTAACATGTGATAGTGTACTGATGACACGCTTTTGACTAAGAACGATAGGTCTTAAGTGTGTTTTGTAGATATACATATGAACCCTCTCTCAATCATTAGCCTTGATATACATCTGTACCCTCTCTCAATCATCAGCCTTGCTATACATCTGTACCCTCTCTCAATCATTAGCCTTGCTATACATATGTAAACTCTCTCAATCATTAGCCTTGCTATACTTCTCTGCCCTCTCTCAATCATTAGCCTTGCTGTACATCTGTGCCCTCTCTCAATCATTATTCATGTTATACATATGTACCCTCTCTCAATCATCTGCCTTGCAATACATTCGCACCATCTCTCAATCATTAGCTTTGCCAAGCATCAGTAACCTCTCTCAATCATTAGCCTTGCCACGCATCTGTAACCTCTCTCAATCATTATTATTGCCACGCATCTGTAACCTCTCTCAATCCTTAGCCTTACTACGCACCTGTAACCTCTTTCAATCATTTGCCTTGCCACGCATCTGTAACCTCTCTCAATCATTAGCCTTGCCACACATCTGTAACCTCTCTCAATCATTAGCCTTGCCACGCATCTGTAACCTCTCTCAATCATAAGCCTTGCCACGCATCTGTAACCTCTCTCAATCATTAGCCTTGCCACGCATCTGTAACCTCTCTTAATCATTAGCCTTGCCACGCATCTGTAACCTTTCTCAATCATTAGCCTTGCCACGCATCTGTAACCTCTCTCAATCATTAGCCTTGCCACGCATCTGTAACCTCTCTCAATCATTAGCCTTGCAACGCATCTGTACCTTCTCTCAATCACCAAAACTAACGTAAGAATCATCGGTGACATTTTCCCATGATGAACATTTTCTGTGGCATTTGATTTAGAGAGGGCGCTTCTGAATGTAAACTCTGTCAACATGAAGCCAAGACGCGATGCTGCTGCTAATTTTCCTTTGTTTATTTATACGCTTTTATGATTGGTAGTACCTGGTAGTCTATACATCATAGCTAATACTACTTTAAGTTCCTCGGAATCACATTTTTCACTGAATAACTTATTACTAATTTAAACGGAATAATATTTGTTTGTGACCAACCTTCTTTAGAAAGTAGGTTTTTCGCATTTTTCTGGGTACTTGATGATGGCTTCCCTACCCGCGTAGGATGGTATCAATTGGGTATCAACAGCGAGCTAACCATGTGACGTTATTTAACCATGGCCAGCTTAATAGAACCGCTTCATCAGGTGTTCTACTTTCTTCAAACATCGTAAGGTTTTAAAACAAAACTCTTCCACAACTCTACCTAAGCTGTTCAAAATTCTCATATTAAATGCAGCCTCAAATTCGTTCCTATTCTGGAATGGTATCGCCTCGGCTGCATAGAATTCCCAAATCATGCCTCGTCAAGACTTAGCTGCATCAAAAAATCTTGACATTGCAGAAAATGTACGAATAGACCCTGTCCTGTTTTGGCGCACGATTCAAATAGTCGAAACTCAAATAAAACTCTGCAAACATTTTGCATCTGATGCATAGCATTGTTAAATAAATCCCAAACACGATTACACATTTGCATCCAAGACACCAAGCTTCGGCTGCATTTAGTTTTCAGAGACTCGAAGATAATCTTGCACGACAAAGCCTCATCTGCATTTAATTTCCAAAGACTCGTAGATAATCTGGCACGACAATCCTCATCTGCATTCAATTTCCGAAGATCCAACGATAACCTGGCACCACAAAGCCTCATCTGCATTCAATTCCCAAGAAAACTACTTTGGCGGGACTTACCCGTATCTCTATCTAAAGCTGCTACCTATACACAAATGAAACCAATCATGAATTGCCCTGAGCTGAAGCAGCCAGTCTCAAATAAAACCACGCCATGACTCCGCTTCAGCCTTTTCCTACTCCCATACCCATACTCTCAATTCTTGCCACTACAGCTCTGCCGGAGCTGCACCTAATTCCTGGTGTTGTTTGTTCTGCCGTACAGCTGCTACAGAGCTCTGTCGCAGAACCGTCGTCACATCAGCTCTGCCGGAGCTGCACCTAATTCCTGGTGTTGCTTGTTCTGCCGTACAGCTGCTGCAGAGCTCTGTCGCAGAACCGTCGCCACATCAGCTCTGCCGGAGCTGCACCTAATTACTGGTGTTGCTTGTTCTGCCGTACAGCTGCTACAGAGCTCTGTCGCAGAACCGTCGCCACATCAGCTCTGCCGGAGCTGCACCTGATTCCTGGTGTTGTTTGTTCTGCCGTACAGCTGCTACAGAGCTCTGTCGCAGAACCGTCGCCACATCAGCTCTGCCGGAGCTGCACCTGATTCCTGGTGTTGTTTGTTCTGCCGTACAGCTGCTACAGAGCTCTGTCGCAGAACCGTCGCCACATCAGCTCTGCCGGAGCTGCACCTAATTCCTGGTGTTGTTTGTTCTGCCAAACAGCTGCTGCAGAGCTCTGTCGCAGAACCGTCGCTGTGTTGTTTCTTGAGTCACGCCGTCATCAAAATCCTGTAAATATTTGCTTTAGTCCTGGAAATTGTTTTCCTGTTCAGAAACAATTCTTTCGTTGTTTGTAAGTTGCTAAAATTGCGACACATGAACGCCCTGGAGGCTGCAGCTGGAAGATACCACACGGCGAACTTATATCTTGGAATTGTTCTGGCTACCTTCGAAGATTTATGTAACGTCTTTTCGCAGCGAGCGCAGATTTACAATGATTGATTCTTTGGATTTTTTTGAAGTGATCAATAGTTGCAAGCACTAAATATTCTTATATAATCAAACAACCTAATATATAGGGTTCTATATATATGAATATATATATCTATATCTATA
>SDVV010043852.1:0-10213 GCA_016164225.1 Gammarus roeselii
ATATATACAGTATATATATAGATTCACTTACTAATGTGAGCTGGTGACAAGTCATTACGTTCTAGTCAATATCTCTTCGCTGTGAACTCATCATAGAGCCCAAAATCCTGCCAGAAAGGAGGAATAAAAATGTATTTTCTTGACATTAAATTAATGTCGACTAAAATACTGGTTAAAAAAATACGGTTCGGTGAGCGTCGCAACAGACACAAACTCGGCCCATTTGATGCGGCTAAGCTATCGTTATTTCACCAACTCGAACAAACGAACTGTCTTTTTAATTCGATTCGACCCACCATGTTCCGTCGATTGAAATTGCAATTGATGACTCGTATGGAATGACGTATACTACCAGTAGAGTCAAGATTTCGTTGTCCGACCATTGGAAGTAAACACATGTACTTTTCTCCTTTAGAACGGCTTCGTTATCGTTATCCTGGCCTCCGCCCTCCTGGTAGCCTATGCTTCCGCTGATAAAGGATTCGGTGGTGGTGGATTCAGAGGTGACCATGGAGGAGGTGGATTTGGAGGTGGCTATGGAGGAGGTGGATTTGGAGGGGGCCACGGAGGAGGTGGATTTGGAGGTGGTCACGGTGGTGGATTCAGCGGCGGTCATGGTGGTGGATTTGGTGGAGGAAAGGGAGAATTTGGTGGAGGTGGATTCAGAGGTGGGAAAGGAGGATTCGGTGGAGGTGGATTCGGTGGGGGTGGATTCGGTGGTGGACACAGAGGATTTGGAGGTGGAAATGGAGGTTTCGGTGGTGGACGCGGAGGATTCGGTGGTGGAAAGGGAGGTTTCGGAGGTGGAGGTTTCGGCGGTGGACGGGGATTTGGAGGAGGCTACGGCGGCTAGCACTACGGTGAGTAGTTTGTAGACATGAAACGCGTCATTAACATGAAATACTTTTGAAATAAATATTTTGAAAACACTGATCCACTTTATACAATCGGAATTGTTCAAAATTTGGGTTTTGAAATTTAAATTTCTCTCTTTTCAGGTTGACCCCCAGCGATGTACCTCAATATACAACGTGAACATTCAAGACAAATTCACTGATTATTTATGAACTTCCGCAGACTTAAACCATTAAAAAGTATCAAATAAACATTGTTTAGTAAGTTAAATTGTTTTCCTAACCCTCCAAAATACAATTTGTATACAACTTCTGTATGAAATTAATATAATATATAGTAGGTGCTTTCAATTTCTGCCCAACATTTCTTACGCTTCAATATATGGTGCTTAATGAACTGTAGCAAATTAACATTAGATATGAGCACTAATCAAGAAAACAAGAGCCCGCCTCGCAATTATTATGCTAAGAAAGAGGCTGCGTAAGCAAAACTTTTCACCGAAAAAATGATAGTTAACAATGGTTGAAAATGTTGATAATCAACGATTGAAAGTCATATTAATCTGGTATAAGGCTAGGAGTTACAAAGGACACATGTTACATGGAGGAGATCAATAAATCTTTGCGCCCACGTCCGAATATGCTACGGGAACGAGAAAGCTTGAAGCCCTGTGGATGAAACCAAGGGAACGTTCTCTTCACCTCAGATGCTTACCCCTTAAGGAAAGTTTCGTTTCGGCACTTTAACTGTGATGGGCTTAGTAGTGCAAAAAACATTGTGAAACAGCTGCTTACAAATAATGTAACATGTGCGCTACAGGAAACGGGGCTGTTCAAACATGGACTCCCGATTGGTCTATCTAGAGATGTGGGCGTCCATTCTATTTCCACATCTCCAATCAATTCAAAGGATTGGAGGATACTAAGAGGACGCCCGTTTGGTGGACTAACCTTCTTGCGGTCTGATAGAGTGGGCCCATTTGTAAATATTGAGCAGTTCAACGATGAAAGGATGCTTGGATTATCTAGGAATGTAGAGGAGGTATCAACTATATTTATAAATGTGTAATTGCCTTTTGCGGCTCAACATTAATATGAAATTAGTCCCTTTTTATAGTGGAAATGTAGAGGCAATCTTTAGAGGATCAAGACATGATCATGTTTGTGTTATGGGGGATTTAATTGCTCTCCAGGCAGCCGGACATTTAATGAATGGCATATACTCCTGGCAGATGATGTACTAGACTCTCTTACTGTTTCACTGTCACCCTAAGATACACACACTCATGTTAATCATAACGAGAGAACAATAAAATGGCTAGATCCCTTAGCCTTTAATCCAGCAATAGCCAACACTATTAGTCGAGTGTGTGTAGGGGATTACACGCCTCTGCCAGATCACTTGCCGCTCCATGCAGAGCTCCCATTACACGTGTTCTCTATAATTAATGAGGATACAGCCTTTCTCTACCAGCTGGTTATTCAATGATATAGCAAAGACTGATATATTCTGTTGAGTACTTATCAATCAGCTTCGGACCTTGGCGCCAGAGTTGCTGCGGATTCTTGTAGCAACTGAGAGAGGAATGATAGGCGAGCTGAACGAGTGTATTTGTGGTTTCAGCTCACGTGGCTGGCATGGAAGCGTGTGGTGTGAGGACGCCAAGAGGAAGGTCCAGGACGCCAGGGTGGGACAGGCATATAGCTGATTTACACGAGGCAAGGGAAGCGGCTTAACTGCAATAGCGAGATGCTGCTCAACCCTGAATGGGCTTCTTGTAGAACGAAAATAATAGATTGAATAGTGCCTGAAAGTACGCATCGCACTTTTGTAAGAAACACGAGGACGATTTACGTGCAGCTAGCGAATCAGAGAAAATGGTTAGTGGGCGAATGATGGATTTTTGGGAAAAAAATCGATATATAGCGGTGTTTCTCAGCGTGTGAATGGCAAAACAAGGCAGGGGAATATTGTTGATATGTGGCTCGACCACTTTGATTGTATAATGAACAGTGTCAACAACGACACTGACTCATTTTCTGGTAATGAGGCACTCAATCGGGTTAGTGGTGAAAATGATGTTTACATGTGTGAGCTTAGGATCGCAGTCAGGAAATGACCAAATGTCAAAGCTGTGGGAAAGAACGGTGTATCTGCGGAAGTGCTCAAGTATGATCCTGTTCATCTTCTTCGTGTCATGTCTATTTTCTACACAGGCTGCCTTAAACTTGATTACCTTCCTAAGTTTCCAAGGGATGTTGTCGTAAAACATATCATAACATCGAAGACAAAATGTGCGACCGAAAAAGGTAACTACTTACCAGTATCAATTGCTAATGTCACACAACACCCAACCAGTTTCGGTTCCAGCCTCAGCACGGAACTGAACTGGCCATCTTTACGTTAAAGCAAACGATTAATTCCTAGGCCAGTGGAGGCTGAAAAGGCATTTGGTCGATCAATGAACACTGTTTAAGAAGTTTATTAGAAGAGGGGTACCAATTCATCTTACTAAGCCACTCAAGGATTGGTACCAGCAAGAAGAATATCAAACCAGTTTCTAATAACTAATGGGATTAGGCAGAGTCCTACTCACGCCTCGCCTATTTAATGTATGTGTGAGCAGCTTACATGATCGGCTATCTCTTAGCCCCGTTGGGTGTCATATTGACGGCTGCTGTGTTAACGCGACTAGCTATGCAGACGACATAGTCCTACTGGCCACGTTCTTCAGATGATGCTAAATATATGCGAGACTGAGGCAGCGAAACTAGACATCAAGTATAATACCAGTAATTCAATGTGTATGTTAGTGAAGCCACCCAAGCAGAGATTCTAGTCTAGAACGGATAGCATATTTAACGGGACCCCGTTAGAGTAAGTGGACAGTTTACCTTATGTGGGTCATTTAATAACATATAACCGGTGTTATAATGATGATAACTTTAAACAACTCCGGATATGAAATACGGCCGGCAACTAACTTATCAAAAGAATTCAGCTTATGCACAGCGGATATTAAGCCGCAGCTGTTCAAACCCTCATGTTATCTATCAATTCTAACTCATTGTGGTGTATATTTACGGGGGCAACTATGATCAGACTGCGCGTAGCATACAATGACACATTAAGGAGACTGGTTGGTTTCCCAAGAAGAACGATTGCTGTTGTTTAGTGTTTGCAGAATCTGATGTTGATTGCCTGAAAGTACGAGCAAGAAAGTGTGCTATACAGATTCAGGAACCAATTGAAAATTCTCATAATCCCTTCCTGGCGAAAGTATGTATTAGTGAGAGTTAAAAAAAAATCCATTAAACAAAGATGGGGCAGAATAATGCATGTGCAGGAAGATCCCGATATTAATAGGAACAATGTTTGACTCCAAACTGCATATCCAGATTGTAGGCCCATTGTACGCGTGTGGATGTCAGGCTGGGATACGACCCTGAATATGTTCACTTATAGGTGGCTTTATACCGCGCTACTCCAACCCTGTTATCTGCATACATACTCATGTGGGAGAGGCACATAATAGGCATTTTAGATCCGCTGCTTTCTCACTTTACTTATATATTGGTGACGTGTATTTCACTGTTGATTTATCTTCACGTATGCTCATTTGGTGAGTAATTTGAATATATAGAGACGGCGCTGCTATCAATTTCCTTTGTAGGTGCCACTCTTCAATACCCCATCTCTGTATACACCACTGCCAGTTTGCGACACAACACTAGGTGCCACGTTTCAATACCCCATCTATGTGTGAGCCCTGCCAGTTTGCGACACAACACTAACTGCCACGTTTCAATACCCCATCTATGTATAAACCACTGCCAGTTTGCGACACAACACTAGGTGCCACGTTTCAATACCCCATTTATGTGTGAACCCCTACCAGTTTGCGACACAACACTAGGTGCCACGTTTCAATACCCAATCCATGTTTAAACCACTGCCAGTTTGCGACACAACACTAGGTGCCACGTTTCAATACCCCATCTATGTGTAAGCCCCTGCCAGTTTGCGACACAACACTAGGTGCCACGTTTCAATACCCCATCTATGTGTAAACCACTGCCAGTTTGCGACACAACACTAGGTGCCACGTTTCAATACCCCGTCTATGTGCAAACCACTGCCAGTTTGCGACACAGCACTAGGTGCCACGTTTCAATACCCCATCTATGTGTGAGCCCTGCCAGTTTGCGACACAACACTAACTGCCATGTTTCAATACCCCATCTATGTATAAACCACTGCCAGTTTGCGACACAACACTAGGTGCGACGTTTCAATACCCCATTTATGTGTGAACCCCTACCAGTTTGCGACACAACACTAGGTGCCACGTTTCAATACCCCATTTATGTGTAAACCACTGCCAGTTTGCGACAGAACACTAGGTGCCACGTTTCAATACCCCATCTATGTGTAAGCCCCTACCAGTTTTCGACAGAATACTAGGTGCCACGTTTTAATACCCCATCTATGTGTAAACCACTACTAGTTTGCGACACAACACTAGGTGCCACGTTTCAATACCCCATCTATGTGTAAGCCACTGCCAGTTTGCGACAGAACACTAGGTGCCACGTTTCAATACCCCATCTATGTGTAAACCACTGCCAGTTTGCGACACAACACTAGGTGCCACGTTTCAATACCCCATCTATGTGTAAACCACTACCAGTTTGCGACACAACACTAGGTGCCACGTTTCAATACCCCATCTATGTGTGAGCCCTGCCAGTTTGCGACACAACACTAGGTGCCACGTTTCAATACCCCATCTATGTGTAAACCACTGCCAGTTTGCGACACATCACTAGGTGCCACGTTTCAATACCCCATCTATGTGTAAACCACTGCCAGTTTGCGACAGAACACTATTCCTCAATGTGGTATCATGTAAATCGCCAAGTAACTTCTGTTAACCGAACTACTGCAAATGAAATCAATGTTGTTCAAGAGAAATTGGTGTCGGATTGTGTGAGTGACCGTCGAATGATATGGTTACATCTTAAGAAAAAAGTTCATAGGAATAATTGAAACATCGACGAAATGCTTCATCTGCTAACACGTTACCATGATTTCATCAAGATGTATAGACTACGAACAAGTGTGATGCCCAATTGAAACCTCTGAGAACTATGACGTCAGAACGCGGTATGATGTGTTCATTCACCCAACTAGTTACTATATGAACATCCAAATTGGTGTTCGTAATTTATGTAGGCATATTTAGGTGACAAGTGTACATTGGACGTTGCTCCTTACAGCGGTTACACTCACCAACAGAAGTACAGAAAAAAATATTTATTCTAATCGGTTTGGAGGATTAACTGGATGTCTAATGCCAAACCGCAGCTTAAGCGTTATTTCTGCAAATAGTTTTAAACTACCCAGCACACCAATTCAGTCTAACCATACAGGACATTTGTCTGAAATATGTTCTGCTCACCGAGGCCGACGAATAATCGACTATGATTGATTCTAGTGTCCTGACACCAGGCATGAGCAGAATTCATGAGGATAGTACGTGTGATGACTCTCATTTGCTGTTCAAGTCCACAATCATGGACACGGCTTTGTGGGATGGGTCTCCTTAAAATGGTTTCAACTATTCATGGGGGATTGCGCCGAACAAAGTAACCATAGCAACTAAAAGTTTCTCTAGGGATCTAAAAAAAGCACTGAGTGAAGGTGCTGATTGTTAGCATTGTTGTTTGAAGAACATGGTCCGTAAAACTATCTCCTAACAGAAACACCGTAAGCGTTCTCAGTTACGCGAAAACAATTTCCAATAAGGTGTTCATTTTCCTGTTTTATTATGATTATGACAGATATCGAGTACTCTTCACTGTTAATGAACAGTGAATTCATCATTGAACAAAACTTCCGTCCTTTCCAAGATTCGATCTCGCGTCGCATGAATACGAGTCCAGCGCGTTACCCACTCTACACTGTTTTCTACTGAACGTGTGAGGTGCAAAATAATGCCATCTGGTGAGCACAGGGCGAAGCGACCGAGGCTGCTTGCCGCCGCTGGAGCGTCAGACTGCTGGCATCCATCGATCGTTCTTGTTGCTTTAATTTGTTAAAATGTGGATAAAAGTTGTTATGTTAATAAATCACATTCATATGGAGTGGTCACGAAGTCGCTTCAATCTATAATGCCTACAACCATGATCCATGAAAACATCCCTCATGCAATAAATTTGTTCAGTTGGTTGTGTAAAGTTTGATAAAAACATTTCAAAATTCTATCCAGCAATCTAATTTATATTTCACCAAATAAAATTGCAACAACTGAACTCAACAACTAACATTTTGCCTCAAAATCAATTAAAATCGTAGTAAACATTGCCATTGAGTGGCTTGAAGCCCATCAATAGTGTTGTGCTCTGTGCTCGATATCTTGAAGACCGATCTACAAGGCAAAATAGGAGGACAACAATAAAGTGAATTAGGCCACTCAATACAATCACTTTTACTAAGATTGGCCTAACGAGAAACAAAAATGGAAGACTATATTATTCTCTGCATTGCTAAATTTCAAATTGAATTCGAAATAATGGTTGTCTTCGTAGATTGGATACCGAAGGAACATCAGCCTAGGCAATAGAGGGAATGATCTTTGTTTATGGTTGATAAGGTCGATGCCTTTTGAATCCGTTATTGCTGTAACTCCTTCAAGATATTAACGTCCATTAGTCTACTAGTCATGAAAAATTTATTTAAATTTAATGCTATTAAGCTAGAAATTGATTTCTAGTAACCTGGTTATTTAGGGCTAGTATTTTAGGTCTTCGTCTAATCGCGGTTTGTGCATTCATAGTAACAAATTAGTGGCAATAAATGGTTGTTAGTTTCCGATTGAAAATATTCTAGAACATTCAGAACCAGATTGGGATTTTATATGTTTTTATTGATGTATAAAAATACATTCTTAATTCCATCCATTATGATATAAGTTGAGAACGTGCTTTGTTCAACATCACGCTCTACCGGGTGCTCATGAAAAGACAGGAGCAACTGCCCGAATGCTCAGTTGCACTGCACATACTGACTTTTAAACATACGGGTTTTCATAGAAACTACATTGCCATTTCGTCTTCGAGTAGCCTTGAATCGTCTCCGCGAGACGAAGTGGTTCGGAAACTCTACAGAACATACTTTTGTATTTCCTAATGATTTTAAATTATTATTTCTTCTTGGGTAAATGATGACAATGCTTCACTCTCTTCATCCCACGCTACCGTTCTGTAGAATAGTATAGTATACGCATGCACACAAAACATTGCTGGCACTCCAATTCATGACAGTCCAAGGAAAAAAATACAGCATGATTGTCAGCCTATTTTTCGTGGTCTAACCCGCGTATCTTTTGGACGGCGGTCCATTTGCGTTGAGACATATACACGAGTCTATGCACAAAGTCATAGTCATGCGCCTGCCAACATAAATATTTTTTGACCAGTAGACCGTCAGCCTATAAGTACTGGAAAAGAGAACTGGGCATCTTCAGTCGCAAACACTCACGTGAAAAAGGTTCAAGAAATGTAAAAAAAATTGCTAGAGGAAATTGCTTTGAATGCCAGAACAAGTCCGAGACACTTCCGAAACCTCGAACACTTCTGTATTTACGAAAGTGAATCCGGATTCTCACAATCTCCTTGAAATCTATCAGAGATACAAATTGAAGCCCTCAACATCTTTTTTTTCTCCCGACAGAGTAGTTAAATATAAAGTGAGAGGTACAAAATCTTCAGATTCTGACCGTGATCATCCCAGAAGAGACTCGGAATAAAATCACATAATCTCTCACATGTTGCACTTGTCATTCCCGTTGGAACGAGGCCGACGATACAAAGAATTATTAAAAAGAGGTTAATAAAAGTCCTGATAAAAGGACAAGAAGTGTCCTGGCTGTTAAGGGCCTATTGCGGTCGCACTCATACCAGAAGTCTTCATCTCGCAACCACACGATGGGAGTTGGGGATAAATCTTTTGCCATTTAAGGTTAATAGAAAAACTAAACAACAACTAGACACGCCAACTTCCCAAGGATTTTACCGATTCAGTATACATTTTCATACTCATGGGAATAAATACTATAAGGAAAACATATATCCCAAATTAGTTCTTTATGGAAAATCATTCATGTATCATTCGAGACTGCAGCTTCGTACGCTCTTTATATTTCCCCAACATTGAAATGGGAGAGGAGGAAAACAAAACTGGTGATCTTGTCTGTTTTGTGCCCATGGCAGAGTCGAGAAAGATGCAATACTTACAACCCATTCTCTGTTATTGCTGATGGTAGAAATTGGATCCCATGAACAACAACATTTCCAATGCTATGACGAGATGGGGGCGCCATAAAAGAAGGAAACGCTCAGGACAGGAAACGGAAAAGACACGAGCTGTGCTGTGGCGGTGAGTCGGACATGGAAAGAATAATGTCACCGAAGTGGAAAGGCCGTGTAAAATTGTAGGTAAAACCCGAATCATTCAATACTGGATGCGTAACACGAATGCATGCGTCTATTTGAGATGTACGGAAGAGTCGCCTTGCCGTTCGCAATTATTCTTGAATGTTTATTAAGCGAGTGTTCGAGGTGCTCAAATTAAGACAAATTCTGTAAATGAGTTCTACGGTTTCGGCGTATTTCCTCAGAGCCGTCGATTTGCAAACATAGAAAATTAACCCCCTCTGGGATGCTGGGGGCTGCAGAGTGACTACTGTCTCAAGGTAGCTCAATATCTAGCAGATTAGCCCCCTCTGGGATGCTGGGGGCTGCAGAGTGACTACTGTCTCAAGGTAGCTCAATATCTAGCAGATTAACCTCCTCTGTGATGCTGGGGGCTGCAGAGTGACTACTGTCTCAAGGTAGCTCAATATCTAGCAGATTAGCCCCCTCTGGGATGCTGGGGGCTGCAGAGTGACTACTGTCTCAAGGTAGCTCAATATCTTGTAGATTAATCTCCTCTGTGGTGCTGGGGGCTGCAGAGTGACTACTGTCTCAAGGTAGCTCAATATCTAGCAGATGAACCCCCTCTGGGATGCTGGGGCTGCAGAGTGACTACTGTCTCAAGGTAGCTCAATATCTAGCAGATTAATGTCCTCTGTGATGCTGGGGGCTGCAGAGTGACTACTGTCTCAAGGTAGCTCAATATCTAGCAGATTAGCCCCCTCTGGGATGCTGGGGGCTGCAGAGTGACTACTGTCTCAAGGTAGCTCAATATCTTGTAGATTAATCTCCTCTGTGGTGCTGGGGGCTGCAGAGTGACTACTGTCTCAAGGTAGCTCAATATCTAGCAGATGAACCCCCTCTGGGATGCTGGGGCTGCAGAG
>SDVV010043853.1:0-10213 GCA_016164225.1 Gammarus roeselii
AAAAAAAAAAAAAAAAAGTAGCGGCGTTGAAACAGTAGTCTGTAACAACATATATTGAAGTATATTTACAATTATCTTGTACTAAAATTTAATCCAGAACCCATGAGACATACGATGATGGAAGGAGTTTGACTGTATCACGCTAGAAATACCGGTCACTCTAACCTAAGCCCTACTACAGAACCCAGTAGCCTCCAAGGTATGGTCCAAGACGATGGATTAGATTAGAGTGACAAGGTTATCAGTGTACTGGAGTCAATGGCCTTCTGGCACTGGACGTTGAAGGCGATCATAAACGTCAAACTGTTCAGGCATAGGGTTAGGATTTATCAGATTCAGTGGTATCATGGTAATAGATCGCAGTTCCTTTCAGTTTCTTAACAATTCATCCATTTTAATAGGAATTTCTACTCTCGCATATTATTTAAAAATAGCTGTCATGGATATGGATGAGTGCTAGATACGATAGACGGCCATTCATAATGACACATGATGACAACATTCATATATAATGGAAGCTCTAAAAAAGGTTTCAACACGTCAGCATTTGAGAGTCCTTGCCCACCTCAAGCACAGCGTCACAACGAGAGTATCTGCAGTATTTAAACCCCAATTTGTAATTATGATATGGTGTCTGACCAAATGGCAAAATCAATTCGATAACTTTATGCATTTAAATTTATTGTTTTATCTCCAGATTATTTCCCAACTTTTCAGTATCTAAGACAGAGACCCTAACTTTTCAGTATCTAAGACAGAGACCCTATATAATTAGTAGCTACACGGACCTCTACTTCAAAACAGTCATTGTTTACCGCACTTTGCAGCCACTGGAGGCGCCTCAGTATATTCTACCGTAGAAACACTTGTGAATGTCCTCGTACACCTTGTGAACATATCCACCATTTTCCTTGCGAGCTAACGTTTTGAGACAGATAATCACCATCAGTCATCAGAGGACGCTAATATTGAGAAATTAATACTCCTCTTCTGAGAGTTCCAAATCTTTGTTACAGTAGGGCCTTTGTTTATGAGGCCTGCCCTACCTTGATCGTGGCTCCAAATTGAGTGCGAGCCACTCGGGTGCGTTCATATTAGCGCGCTGCTGCACGCTAGGCGAGACGGCCACCAGGTTACTGCTGCGGCTCAGGCGGAGCAGCATCGACTCCACTCGGAACTGTAGAGTTAAAATGAGTACAACTGTTAGAAGACAACAACACATTGTGCCTAAACAAAATTGCCATTACTGGAGAAGACTTTACACATTTATGATATCAAAGTGAATTTACCGTGTCTGTGTATTATCGGTGAATGGAATGAAGAATGTGGAAAATGGCATTTAATGAGGATATTTTAAATAGCCCAAATCAGACAATGATACAGACGCGAGGCCGAAATCCCCAAAAAGGGGTTGACCGATGGCAAGATGCACCTCACACTCCTCAGGCGCTCAAACAAATGGCAATTCCTGGCCCTTTAACGCAAAACACTCACTTTGGGACAGAAGTGAGATTCGAGATTAGTGTCAGCTGCAAGGCTGGAGAGCTTTTGCTTGTTTTCATATGCTGTGTGATAATTGATATGCCCTCCTCACCCACGTTCATCCTGTTTCTTAACGAAATGGCAAGGGTGATGCCCAATCCACAACAAACGCCTTCATCGTTTTCGTAACTACAAGGGAGCAGAATGGTACGAACACACGGCGCCAATAGAATCAATTGACGCTGCCGAAAAACACTTCACCACCGTGCTTAACCAAGCAGACAGTCGTCGAGTTCGTCAGTGACTTCAATGAAATTTTCTCTACCCCCATTAAGCGCAAGATTCAGCAGCAAAACCAATTTCTTAATTTACCCTCCACCGACAGAATCGTACAGATTGAAACCCTTAGCCCGAAAATAGTTGCAGACATTCGTAGGCAACATTCGATCATGTGGCGGTATGTGATTGCAAACACCAACGTCCAAACCTCAACATGAAAATTTGTGAACATTCACCGGGAGAATAACACCCAACACCCATACCATAGCATCAGACCATCAACAAGCAGATCTACTGAACAAACACTTTGCGAGCACTTACCGCCGACCACACCATCCAGACAAAATAAAATACTCCGGCAGTTACAGAATAACAGACTGACCCAAACATTGGCAAGTTCTTTATACTCTTACAGACATCTTTCACCTCTCCATTCTACGCAACACCATACCAACACCTAGAAACAAACGGAAATTATACCCATCCTGAAACTCAACAAAGCCCCACAGATCCAGCCTGATACTGACCTATTTCTGTACTCTCGAGTTTTGAAGCGACTGGACCTAAAAAAATTATTGTCCATATCCCACATTTCTCTACTCAACACGGTTTCAGGATACAACACTACAGAACCACACTCCTCACCAACCTCACACAGACAGACCATCCACGAAAGCCTGAACGATAAAAAAGCCATCCCGACGTACCCTGGAATGAGTCATTGACATTCGTCAGGCCTTCGACATAGTTCCAAGACACGTCCTCATAAAAAAAATGGTCAACACACATATCCCTCCTAACTAAAAGAAGTAGCTTGTTAATTTACTTTCTAGTACACAAGCACACACGGTCCACAATACCAAGCAATCACAAACACGCAACTTCCCCAATGGTGTCTCACTGGGCTCCGTCCTTTCCCTTTAACTCTTCATCGCCTTAATGCACGACCTGCCCATACCAACTCAACCCAACAACTACGTCAGCTCATGCGAGGATGACCTCAGAATAATCCCACAATACAAACACGAGACCGCAGCAGCCGACCACCAGCAAGAAATTAACTTTCTCGAAGTCAGGCTGTCTGGCTGCAATATAACAGAATGAATATGTCTGCAAGCCAGTCATCCCTCACATTATTAACACCAGACAACAGTGAACACCGCATCCACCCTCGTGTCACGCTCAACAACACTCCCACACCACACAGTCCCACTACAACTATCCTTGGAGAAGGATATGACACAGAAATAACATTCAAACCCCCTGCAACATTGGCACTACAGCCCAAACTTAAGACTGAACGAGACCCGGAAGCTTACCACAAATATCGACAGACAGGGCACTCCAAGAAATCAATTACAACTCTATAGAAACACTTCATCAGACCCATCGTTTTCAAAGAAAACAGTGTCTGGTCCTCCGACCTTGCTCCCACACAAATCAACTCACTAGTACAATGAATACAGAACACGGCCTTACGCATCGCAACGGGCTGAACACAGGCAGAAATCATTCCCCATCTGCATGAGGAAACCAAAGTCCTTCCTCTCAAACGTCATCTTGAATTGAGGGGAGACATTTTTTTCAACTAGAATGCAAACCCGGCCCACTACAAAGTCCACCTATTGAACCCACGTGCTACACACCGAAACATAACCACTACGGCAGCACCCTTCTGCTCCCTTCACGCCACCATTCCCCAACCTACAGACAACACATCTATGCCCAAACATACACACACAATTCATAGCTATTGCACTGGCTGACCATAGAGCCAACACGGTCCTAAAGAGTAACCCGTCGGAAGTAGACATGGAGGAAATGAAGTTGTCCAGAGGTGACATAGTTCATCTGTCGAGGCTTGGCTGGATTAGATTAGATTAACGAATCTTCCAAGCTCCTTGAGTCAGCGCACATGAAGTTAAAAACTTTATTTATATTAAAGTTAGGTTTACAACTGTGTCCAGTTAATTTTCTTTACACGACGAGGAAGTCGCGGGTGTCACAGGAGGTACAGAAATACTTTAGGCGCTGAGGCCAAATGGTCCCAATACTCCCCGGGTAGTAGCAGGGAGGATATCCTCTATTCCGTTGTTGCCCTTCACGTCTCTGCCTGTAGAGAACAGTTGGGGCAATTACCACCTCACAAAACCCTCTCTTTGCTTCCATATTTCTTTTCCTACAAGCTCATCCTACTCTTCAGTGCACTCAAACCTTTGCACCCTTTCTTCAGTCTAGATTTCACCTTAGTTTCAACTAGTTCAGTTTCTCCACATGGAAGCCAAGGTACTTAATACACAAAAATTCCTCCAACTCCTCGAACATCTCATTACATTATTTTTACCCATATTAACTTGCAGCTTCCTCCTCCTACACAATACCAAACTCCGATACCAGGCTACACAACTTCTCCGAATATATCACCAGAGCCTCATCATATGCAAACAGCAATTGACTCAACCGCCAACTCTTCCCTTTGCTCGTAACAACTCTAAACCTTGATCCAATTCATTCGTGTTCGTGTCACCAGCTTGAACATTTCATTTATCTAGAGATTGAACCGGCAAGGAGACTTGACGCAAACCTGTAACAGTCATTTTCACTGGAAACCAAGTGTTTACCTTGCTCCCTACTCTAACACATGCTCTGCTGTCAACATACAAACTCTAGACCGCACTTAGCAAGTTTTCACCCATTCCATACAAACGCAACATCCGCCATAGCACTACTCTGTCTACCCTAGTGTTGGCTATTTCCAGATCCATGAAGGCCCAGAACACATACTTTCCCTGTGCAGGAAACTTCTCACAGACGTTTATCATTATAAAGATCGGATCAGCACATCCATTACCACTCCTAGAGACAAGCTATTCTACACCAATCGTACCATTCGTACTGTTTCTAATCCTCTTGATTAGCACTCTTCTGTATAGCTTACTGACAACAAATAAATATCAAACTGTTACTTTTGAGTTGCAGCATTCATTTTATCTCCTTTACCCTTCAACATCAGAACAATGCAAGCACTGCGCCACTCAGTTTAGTAGGCTCACAAACTATTTGACTACTGTTGCTCCAACCCTCTTGAGATACTCGATCGCAAGGCCGTCCATATCAGGGTCTTTCCCTGCTTTCATCGCTTCCAGCATCTCTTCCTCTATTATGTCGGTAGCAATTTTTGTTCCCAAAGCGAGCATCCATGCATCATCATTCACAGAAGCCGTGTCAGTTCCCCGGACATCCTAAACATTGAACTCCTTAAAATACTTAGCCCACCGTTTCCGTACATCATCACTCTCCTACAACAGCCGGCCGTTTGCATCTTTCACTGCCTCCTTCTCAAATCAGTACCAGAAAATAAAACAGTCGAGACATGATCTTGATTTAAAATTGTCAGTTTCATTCTTTGTTGAACCAATGGTGACCGGTGCCGGTTTGCAAACGTTGAGGTACCGATGCCGAGCATACATTTGGGGATAAAATGTACGGAGAAAACAAAATCATACGAATATCGCATCTTCAGGTAATAATCGTGTCTGAAGTCCACCTATCTGCAAACACTCACTGCTTCTGATGTGGTATAATCACTTTCAACCTACATGCAAGCAGCAATTTCATCCCACACACAAATGGCAGTGAGACACCATTCCAGGCCATTCGCCTGTGATCAACCATTCCTGCCCACCCACCTGTGAGCCCCTGGCGAGCACATCATAAAACTGTAGTCCAAAGAGCCTGGCGAGTTCCGAGGTGCGATTGACGAGGTCAAGCCTCTCCAACAGCTGAAGTGTGAGACGAGCCCGCAGCAGGTAATGATCCAGCACACGGGGCCTGAGAAGAGGGAGAAGAAAGGTACCTAGTCCAGCAACATCCAATGCCTTGTTCGAGCAAATGACTGTAAGTAGAGGCATCGAAGGGTGAAGCACGGTGCCACAAATCGCATCCTACATGTTAAGTAATTTAGTATTTAACGGTTAGTCGATTTGTGCTTAAACGCTGGTGTTGATGCCCACTTCCACAAATGGGTGACTGGTCCCTCCTGAAATAATCTAGGGTGCGCCGCTGGCACTGGTACTCATTCAAATTATTCGATTCAAAGCTCAATATTAGAGGTGGTTATTAGCATTTAACCATTGTTGGGCCATCGATGAACCGACGTTATTTCAGTATCAATATTAAATTAACATTCACCTGGGTATAAAATCCTTCCAAGCAGCCTGCACCCTTGCTTCCCCCTACCAGACTCACTGGGTCTGTTCGTCCGTCCACCAGCGCCGAAGAGTGTCGTAGGAGAAATCAGGCACCCTCGTGTGCAGCAGGTGTTGAGCCACGTTCTGGAGCGAGTAGCTCTGGAGGGCGACCTGCAATGAGAGCCTTTGTGAGAACTAAAATACAGAGGCCGCTTGCGGACTGACAATGACGGGTACGAAGTCAGAAATCAAGTGTGGCCCATCGTTGACCGAAAATAACTACAGTATTCTGATACATTTTCAGAGTATCTTGTCCAAAACTGCCTTGAGAAACTCGGACGAAGTAATGGAAAAAGTAACTCTATACTGTATATTGTCAAACACTGAAGAAAACTCGTTCCTAATTTCTGACTGGGTATCAAGTCCGTCCGAGCCCAAGGCAGTGGCGAAGTTTACTGCTTGATCCCTTGTCGCATTGATGGGTTTTAAGGTAAAATGACCTGTGACGCACTTTCATTATTTACCATAATAAGGCCGGGATAGTGGCTACATCTGTGATAACAACCTGCTCATAGCTAAAGGATAAAATCAAAATTTGACCATGTTGCTAGCTTTATAAATTTAAACATGTCACTGATGAAGAAAGATACATTTTTACCGACTCTTGGTGTTGAGCACAATCCATCATTAAGACGCACGTGTTCATAGTCTCCTTGCTCAATTTTATCAGTCTTCAGACGTCAAGTACTATCCCTTCACAACAATCGCGCCCTAAGTCTCCCTCCTCTAACATCAGTTTCCAGACGTTGAGTACGATCCTTTCACAACAATCGCGCCCAAAGTCTCTCCTCCTCTAAAATCAGTCACCAGACGTCAAGTACTATCCCTTCACAACAAACGCGCCCCAAGTCTCCCCTCCTCTAACATCAGTCGCCAGACGTTGAGTACTATCCCTTCACAACAATCGCGCCCTAAGTTTCTCCTCCTCTAACATCAGTCACCAGACATTGAGTACTATCCCTTCACAGCAATCGCGTCCTAAGTTTCTCCTCCTCTAACATCAGTCACCTGACATTGAGTACTATCCCTTCACAACAATCGCGTCCCAAGTTTCTCCTCCTCTAACATCAGTCACCTGACATTGAGTACTATCCCTTCACAACAATCGCGCCCTAAGTTTCTCCTCCTCTAACATCAGTCACCAGACATTGAGTGCTATCCCTTCACAACAATCGCGCCCTAAGTTTCTCCTCCTCTAACATCAGTCACCAGACATTGAGTACCATCCCTTCACAACAATCGCGCCCTAAGTTTCTCCTCCTCTAACATCAGTCACCAGACATTGAGTACTATCCCTTCACAACAATCGCGCCCTAAGTCTCCCCTCCTCTAACATCAGTCGCCAGACGTTGAACCCTTTTGTTTCATAATGCCTGCTCTCACAGTCTCACCTCCCCCTTCATCAGCCTCCAGACGTTAAGCACTATCCTGCCGGCAACGTGTATATGCGAGGTGTGGTCGGCCCCGTACTGGTCCCGCTCGGGGTCATGGTGGCTGTGCAGGTGCGAGGTGGAGTCACCTGAGGGCGCTCGTGAAAGCTGTGACACAAGATCTGCCCCACCGATAGCAGCAAACCGCTCCAACACGTACCCCCACGAGCTGTTCTGGACCTGGTGTAGCAAGGTGACAGTGAGAGCGACAGGGTTTGTTATCTTCGCACGACATGCGCAGCTCGTGTGTGGGCTCGAATAAGCTAAAGTTTAAAAGGTTTCTACTTCTCAGTGTGTGTGTCATATCAACGATTAAATCAATCCTTCCCTATAATAAAGAACAAAGAAGCGACGGTTACCAACTTCTTGGAATGCAGCTGCTGAGGTATCACGAAGACACTTCGGGACGATTTCAACTAATTTCTATGCTTTCTAGAGCTTAGCCCTAAAAAAGTTGATTCCGATGGCCCTATGTCAAACTTACCTCGTACCCAATGATTATGTTGCCACAGGCGCTTCACGCTCACGTCGTACTAATGATTATGTCCGGTCCCAGGCGCACCACGGTCACCTCAAAAATAATTATCATGTCCGGGTGCCAGGCACCTCACGGTCACCTCGTAGATTAGAGTAAATTAAGGGGTCCATCTCCACCGGGCGCGAAAATTTGTGAGATCCTCCTTGAAGCGCGAACTACCCTCGTTACCGAAGACCATATCCAAGTCCTAGGCGCTTCATGCTTACCTCGCAATGAATGAGAATGTCCGAGTCCCAGGCGCTTCATGCTTACCTCGCAATGGATGAGAATGTCCGAGTCCCAGGCGCTTCATGCTTACCTCGCAATGGATGAGAATTTCCGAGTCCCAGGCTTTTCATGCTTACCTCGCAATGGATGAGAATTTCCGAGTCCCAGGCTTTTCATGCTTACCTCGCAATGGATGAGAATTTCCGAGTCCCAGGCTTTTCAGGCTTACCTCGCAATGGATGAGAATTTCCGAGTCCCAGGCTTTTCATGCTTACCTCGCAATGGATAAGAATGTCCGAGTCCCAGGCGCTTCATGCTTACCTCGCAATGAATAATAATGTCCGAGGCACAGTCGCTTCATGCTCACCTCGTAATCAAGGGGCATGTTCGAATCCAAGGCACTTTATGCTAACCTCGTAGTCGATGAGCATATCCAGGTCTCAGGAGCTTATGCTTACCTCGTAACCAACGGGCTTGTCCGGGTCCCAGACAGTCGCATCCTAACACTTACAGTAATCGTGCATGCGCCGCTGCTCGCTTCAAGGAAAGTGAACCGTCACCAAGTTGGCTTAAGTAGACAGTGCATGCCCGCGCAGGGTTGTTAGCTTTCTCCAAGTTAGGTTGCATCTTCAAACACTTGTCAGCACTAACAAAGAGTCGTCTCACGCTCGCCTCGTAACCAATGAGCATGTTTGGGTCCCAGGCGCTTCACGCTCACCTTATAACCAATAAACATGTTTGGGTCCCAGGCGCTTCACGCTCACCTCGTAACCAATGAGAATGTTTGGGTCCCAGGTGCTTCACGCTCACCTCGTAACCAATGAGCATGTCTGGGTCCCAGGCGCTTCACGCTCACCTCGTAACCAGTGAGCATGTCTGGGTCCCAGGTGCTTCACGCTCACCTCGTAACCAATGAGCACGTCTGGATCCCAGGTGCTTCACGCTCACCTCGTAACCAATGGGCATGTTTGGGTCCCAGGCGCTTCACGGTCACCTCGTAACCAATGAGCATGTCTGGGTCCCAGGCGCTTCACGCTCACCTCGTAACCAATGAGCATGTCTGGGTCCCAGGTGCTTCACGCTCACCTCGTAACCAATTAGCATGTTTGGGTCCCAGGCGCTTCACGCTCACCTCGTAACCAATTAGCATGTTTGGGTCCCAAGCGCTTCACGCTCACCTCGTAACCAATGAGCATGTTTTGGGTCCCAGGTGCTTCACGCTCACCTCGTAACCAATGAGCATGTCTGGGTCCCAGGCGCTTCACGCTCACCTTGTAACAATGAACATGTTTGGGTCCCAGGCGCTTCACGCTCACCTCGTAACCAATGATCATGTTTGGGTCCCAGGTACTTCACGCTCACCTCGTAACCAATGAGCATGTTTGGGTCCCAGGCGCTTCACGCTCACCTCGTAACCAATGAGCATGTTTGGGTCCCATGCGCTTCACACTCACCTCGTAACCAATGGGCATGTGTGGGTTCCAGGCGCTTCACGCTCACCTCGTAACCAATGAGCATGTATGGGTTCCAGGCGCTTCATGCTCACCTGGTAACCAATGAGCATGTTTGGGTCCCAGGCGATTCACGCTCACCTCGTAACCAATGGGCATGTTTGGGTCCCAGGCGCTTCACGCTCACCTCGTAACCAATGAGCATGTTTGGGTCTCAGGCGCTACATGCTCACTTTGTAACCAATGAGCATGTTTGGGTCCCAGGCGTTTCACGCTCACCTTGTAACCAATGGGCATGTTTGGGTCCCAGGCGCTTCACGCTCACCTCGTAACCAATGGGCATGTTTGGATCCAAGCTTTCCACGCTCACCTCGTAACCAAGGAGCATCGATGGACCAACCTAGTCCTTTTTGCTCACCTCGTTACCAATGAGCATGTCTGGGTCCCAGGCTCTTCACGCTCACCTCGTAACCAATGAGCATGTCTGGGTCCCAGGCTCTTCACGCTCACCTCGTAACCAATGAGCATGTCTGGGTCCCAGGTGCTTCACGCTCACCTCGTAACCAATGAGCATGT
>SDVV010043854.1:0-10212 GCA_016164225.1 Gammarus roeselii
GCATCTCATCTTGAAATAGGGAAAACAATATTGCACTCAAAGCACCTGCCCCTCCGGCATCTCCCCTTTAAATTAGTCAGTATGTACATTTTGAATAAACTAACAGTCTCCTTTCTCTCCGGTAGAACAGATCAGAGAGTGACCCTGTTGCATCATAGTGCAGAGAGACGCTCACCTTCTAACCCCTTCCTTGCAGATGTCAGAGTTAATTTCGAAATTTAAATACCGGTTGTTTGCCTTATTTGGACTTAAATCTTCTATAACTGTTCATTCCTTTTTGTAGCAAATCTTGCGATAACTGATCAAAATTTAAAAACCTTTGTTTCCTCTGACTTGACATAACACCAAATTCAAATACTCCTGCCATTCATGGACTGAAACTTGCAAGAATACCCGTTTTTCAAAATTAAATATACCTGTGTTTCTTTTGACTAAACTCAGGAGTTGCCATGAGCCACTCTTTCCTAGGAGATGTCATTCTGACTTCTCACCTTGAAGTACGTCAGCCTTCATGGGTCCTGCAATAATAACAAATTTCACAAAATTTCTAACAACTCTTGCTGCCTTCACCTGGGAGCACGCACCGGTTACCTAAGGAAATATTTTTTGTTAGATGTCCCGCTGGCATCTCACCAGAAAGACGAAATATTCTGGGATAACTATTCAATAAATTTAAAAATATGTATCATCTTGACTAAACTTAGGAGTTGCCATGCGCACCTTTTTTTAGGAGATGGCCTTCTGACATCTCACATGATATGCTCTTGTAGGACCAAACACACGTGTTCAGAGACTAACTCTACTGAATACTCGAGAGAACCACTTTTGGGAAGCTGGGCATGGAGCTTTCCTACATTTGCAATTATCAAAATTTCACGCCACTTTCAAAATTCCGACATAGACTCTAGATCAGCCAAGGGTGGGTCTATCTCATGGAGATGTTACTCCGACGTCACACCTTGAAGCGCGACAGCCTTCAAGGAACCGCTTGCGTACAGAAAACTTAGTCTCATGAGCACATGGGGGAGGAGCACTACCCGGGCAACTGGGTGTTCTGCTCTCCTAAATGTGCACATACTTGTCGAAATTTAATTCCCATATGCTCCTTTGGAAGTAGACTCAATATCTAGTTGGAGTCTGTCTGACCCAACCTCTGGGGCAAGCCAACAGGCATGCGCTCAAGGAAAAGTGTGAGTCCGCTGAGCGTATGGGCATGTCCGTCTCTGCTCGACCGTCTGAGGTGCGACCGCCTGGAACCTAAATACTTGTTTTCCCATCTTGTTCGCCCCGATCCTGAATTGTCATCCTGACACTTGACCCTTTCTTCTCAAAGGATGAAATGCCTCTGGTAGTAAAGGGGGGGAGGTGGTAGTAGGTAGTAGTAGTGGTGGTCCTTCTCTTTTTTGTCTATACAACCTTCCTTTATCTGTATGTGTGCGTGAATTTCTAAAACCTCGTTGACTATCCCCCACTGTTTTTTCTCGTCTTTCAAAGAAAACACTCGACATGAGCACTTGTTCTCGTTTATTTTCTTAACTTTATTCTAATCTAGTCTAATCTAATCTATACCTTGTTATATTTTGACGGAAACGGGAGAGTCAATGCAGTTGTTAAAACAGTTACCGACGCGTTTCCTAATTGAAGGATTGAGGACTGTGTTCTCTACACTCGGGATAATTGATTGTTGAGTTGCTCCTGGCGTCGCTCAGAAAAACCTCTGAGATTGAAGATTACCATTCCTTTAGCTAGAAAATGATGAATTTCAATTAATAATTTTAATTTTCAGGGTTCACACACTCACTGACATCTCATCGGCCTCAAAATCATCACAACAACAATGAGCATAGGGCAGAAAACTAGTTTCCGTTACTAAAAACCTCAAAATTTCGGTACTAGCATCTTCAAAGCGTGAATACATGAATCACTCAATGGAAAGATGCACAGGCAATGTGAGTCAACAGTCATCACATAGCGCTTGTCATGTGATAGATTATACTAATTTTTGCCTCATAATTCATATTTCGATCCACACTGAGAGGGCAATTTCCTATATTCACAATTATTGAACATTGATTATTTAGATTCTGGTTATGAGGAGTTACTTTTCAATATATGTGTTAAGAAGTTATATATCAGCTCTGATACATTTCAATCCTCCAATATATATATTTGAGTCATTCATTACATGTAGGATTTGATTTGATATGAGCCTCATTTCCAGCAGAGCCTCAACGTGAATCATAACAGGCTCCCCCGTAGGGCGCGACCGTAATTGATTAAGGTAATTTCGCACGGCCTCGCTTGCGAAAATATTAGTCATGTCAACATGAAACCAGTACATATTTCAGTTTTTGCATATTCGCGTACTAGCGCGTACGAGAGAGTAAAGAGTTAACTCGTATCTTCGTGAAATGTGTTGTTTTTTCTGTGCGTAATGGGGTGGAGAGACCATCTCACTTGCACAGGTGTTTTGGGTTTAGACAGCTTCATACAGTCCGGTGTGTTTTCTGAAAGCGATAAGCTTTTCACGGTAGGTTGGGTCCGTGAAGAGGCTTTGTAGGTTGCACGGGGGATTTAGGAACGCTTGTCGGGCTGTCGCGAGTGCGTTGCAACCCATCAGTAAGTGTTTCACGCTGATAGCCACTTGGTGGGAACAGGGGCGAGGTGGCGCGTTTGGTCCTATGTCGACATCCATCAGGTGGTTGTGAGTTATCCACGTGTGTTCCGTGCACAAGCGGTTGATGAACACTTGGTCTTTTCTGTTGGTGAACTTTGTGTCCCATTCTCCGACTGAGGGTTTGACTGAAAGCATTTTTTGTCAACTCTGTTTCATCCCATCGGGATGCTATATGAGAGTTGATGATAGGGAACCAGTTCCGGTAAAGTATTGCGAAAAAATGTTCTTGTTGAGTAGATGATAGTTTAGCAAGCCAGTCCGCAAGTTCGTTTCCTCTTATTCCGCGTGCCCGGGATCCAGCAGAATTCCACTGCCTGACCCGTCTCGGTCATCACAAAGAGATCGTGCTGCATCCTACGTATAACTGGATGTTCGTAGTGCAGTGTTCTAAGCTGGGTGAAGACACTCAGACTGTCTGAGAATACGACGCATTCGAGAAAACTATGTGTTTTAGCAATAGAGATGACTAGTTCGAGTGCTCGAAGCTCCGCAGAGAACACAGAGGCCTCCTGTGGGAAGGTGGCCGAGAGTGGGGTTACATGTAAGAATCGAGCTTCTCGGTGAACTTTCGCCCTATGATTAATCTTCGTTTGTTTTTTAACTAGTTTCAAACGGTTTCAGTCATGTTTCACATAGGTTTGTACTGCAGTCGAATCTTCAACATAATTCGTGGCCGAAGAGTTTTCGGAATAAAATAAAAACTGATTGGGTCTTTTATATGTCGTTTTATTATCACTTTGGAAAAATACGAATGTACGAATGGATCCGTAAATACGAATGTATCCGTATCATTAGCAAGCAAACCCTAAAGATTTCAAACAGAAATTATTTGAGTAACCTCAAAAAAATTCCCCTCAGAACACGAAAGCAGATTTAGATGTACTCTCCTTCCGCCAGCACGGACAACAATTCGTAACTTAATTCTATTTATATACATTTTACAAACAATTAACTACACACAATTAAATGTTAAACATAGAAATTTGAATTTTTCAACGAATAAACATTTACAAACTCAACATTTATATATACAAATAATTGTTGATAAGTCAACGATTAAGAACGGCATTTTCATGACTCACGCTCCGAGAGCAATGATATCAAGGAAGACACACGTCTCTTGACCCACTCCCCACTGGAGCCATTCTGGACTACAGCGCCAGTAGTTTCGTGCAGGACATTGACGTTCAGCTTCCCAACCATGGCCGTTGGTCCACTGGTTTAGCTTCAAATGCTTCTCCTTCAGCAAAAATATGTCGTTAATCTCTAGTCTATGATGCAGTTTTGCTTTGTACCTCTCCTTCTCACTCACTGCCTGCTGAACCAAAGTTGCCAAAAATTCAGTATTATATAACTCTACCAACCTGGCTCTATCAGGGGACCACTCAGGGTCATCACTATCTGGTTCAAGTTGCAAGACTGGGATCACATTCACAGAAGGTAACTCAAACCCGTGAATAAGAAGTTCAGGAGTGACAGGGTTGGGTACATTCACGATATATCCATCTCTCAGGGCGTCATTAAACGCAATTGGTCCCCTGTTAATCAAATGCACCGTATAGCAAACCAAGTATTAAAATTCGAAATAATCGAGGACATTAATGCTAATTGCCTTCCAAATTAGTCGTTTACTCCTCTTTACGCAAACTTCCACCAGAGAACCAAGTGAACTATTTCCCTTAAAGTGCTGCTGAAACTCAACTTTTCGAATGTTCTGCGCTTGCAAGTAAACCTGAGTTTCCTAATCCTTCATGAAATCCAACACTGTATTTGATGCTGCCACTATATGGGACCCCAAATCTGCCAAGAACAATTCTGGAATACCATACTCGTAGATGTTCAGTTGAAATGCCCTCAAGAAACTGGCAGTACTCATACCGAGAGAAACCTTTAGATTAACAGCACGGCTCCATGGGCATGTTAGACACAGAATATAAGCCTTCTGCTCTACACGACCCATTTCCACTATGTAAGGTACAAAATGGTCAACAAAAACGAACCGGAAAGGGATCTTTGGATTATTAGTTCAAAAACTCCTGTATAGAGATTAGTTCAGTTGAATCGTTGTACCACTGTATCTTTAACAGACAGCACATTTCTTCAAGACCCTTCTTACTACGGAGAAATATTTAGGGACATAAAACCTCATGCTCATTTCCGCTAAGACTGAATACTTTCCCGAGTGCGACAATTTCTCATGTAGGTCCAACACGATCATCCGAGTCAAAACCCAGTATCAAGACATCAAAACTGGAAAGTTATTGAGGCAGCTCAATTTATCACGATTACATTTATTATTAACTTTCAACAGGCCATTTTCCTCCAGAGAACTATATTCAACTGGCTTACAAGATTGGGTAAATCACGCAAACTTTTTTTTTTAGATTTGAAGTAGAAGAAAAGTCTACCAAAATGAATCCGTTGGTCCACAAATAAAATGAACTTATTCGTCATGCACAAAAAAATATCCATATCATCACGACACTGCCAATGACTGTATTTGAAGGGAAACTTTGTCCTCAATTTTAGCTTCCGCTTATTCACAAACCTTAGCATCACTGCATTCACAGCCACCAACATATGGAAAGACGAATACCTGTCCAGAAAAATGAACTGCTCTCAAACCGATTCCGCCTCCGCGCAAGTGGTCAAAGCCTGAACTTCAACCTCAGTCACTCGAGGATTCGGTATTAATACTTTTAAATCTTCCCCAATAGAATACTCATCCTGGCTGATCACTCTTTCCGGACCCGTGAAATAATTAGTTTTATCAAGTTTCCTAGCGCTGACGGCTCTGGTCACCTGGTCTGCAGGGTTCTCTAGCCCAGGGATAATTATATTATTTATTGGATGAAACTCTACAAGTTAGGACAAGTGATTCAGTTTATTCATCATAAAGACATTTCTGGGGAGAAGACTTCGGATAGCGAAACTTTTTAGTCCTATTTGGGATCGAAAAAAACGACGCTTTGTCTACGAAGGAATTGCAAATGGACTCAGAGGCTATCAGTAAGAGATTAGTGTTGGCTAGCATTGCCAGTAACTTTGACTTGTTCGGGTTCACATGCCCAATACTAATCAGAGCCAAACTTTTTCTTCTTACATTACGATTTGACAAGTCGCTCTCTTGGGATGACAAATTGACTTTCAGTCTGTTGAGAGAGTGGAAGAATATTGCTGAACAGATTGACAGTTCTCCTGAGATCTCGATTAGTAGGCACGTAGTTAGCGGGACGTCGGAGTTCGACTTGTTAGCGTTCACTGATGCGTCTGTAGCGGTCTATGGCGTCGTTGTATATCGCGGAGAAGTTTGTACTAATAACATTAGCTTTATGTGTGCAAAAAATAAGGTGCCGAATTCTCCTTAAACTTGCTGAAGTGAATGTTTAACCAATGCAGGCAGACCGGGCTATCAGTATACAATGTGAGATTTATAATACTGACTGGAACAGAGGTATTATCATCTATGAACTCTGGAATCCCAGAGAAGGAACACTTTTCCAATCCAGCATGCTCCCGATCACCTTATTTTTTGCACACATAAAGCTAATGTTTTTAGTACAAACTTCTCAGAGATTATGTCATCATTTTCTGGTTATTTTATGACTTTATTGATCATAAATATCAAATCTTCCTTTCTCGACCTTTTCCTGAGACTGGAGACCAAAATTTATTTGGAAAGATTGAAATTAGGTCCCAGAAGATGAGAAACTTTCCCGTTCCACAAGATAGGCATCTGAAGATGATGACCAGAGTCCAAATGAATAGTGCGGTGTAGAGCAAATTTGACCAAATCTTCATTCAATTCACTGGAATCCTCGTTCACCACAATGTTGTTGACCAAAAATGCATCGCACGGGACTACCAATAATTGGATGGTCTGTTCTCCTAATCACCGTCACCTATACAGTCTGAGTCCACTTGCATCTATGTACCGCCTAATAAGGACGAGCTCGGCCCTTCACCTGATACGTTGAGCTTACTTTCCATAAGAAAAGTTTTTTGTTCGCCATTCTCAACTGCAGCAGAAGACACAGACCACGACTCCTTCCTACCGCTAATATAAGGAAAATGTTTACAATTGTTAATCAGCAGTTCAAGGTTACCCTCAAACATTATCCCAAATGGAGTGCCCATGATGCAAGACGGAGGGTCTCCAAACACTAAAGTTTTACAGGGAATACAATGAGAGGATTCAGTTCCCAGAATCATTTCGATCTTACTAATATTAGTAGTCATCTGTCAAAGTACGATCAAGGAACACACAACCTCCGTCCAAATAAACGGAAAATGCTTTTCCCAGAATAGGTAATTTCAAATTAATATTCATGTTAGGTACACACACCGCAGTAATGACAAAATCTTTGTCTGCTATTTTGATAGGAACATTTACAATCTTAGTCACACAATCTCTAGATTCATTAAATCATTAAATCTATTAAATAGTTAATTAGACTTCAAGATTTCAAGCTTATTTGCATCTGCAATGTTTTGAACAATGAAATTGATCTGGCATCCAGAATCCTTCAGCTCTCTAACGAGTGACCCCGAATTCATTTTGCACGTGAAAGTCGGAAGAACAGCACTTTCGCAAGACTCCGCGAGCAAAGCATGCTCGGCCCAGACCATGGTATTCGCGACTTCTGTACCATCCTTACCATGAGCACTACGACCATCCCGCTCCGCATTCACCCCTATTCTGGGATTAGCATTTTTCATTGAGACACAGAAACGAAAAATGCTCCATAGAACAATTTCTACATTTATTTATACATTTCAATTTACAATTAGCCGTAAAAAGATTTGTATACGAGCAACGCTCACAGCTATTCATTTTCCTATTTTTATTCAATTTCGCTTCCGCCGTGGGAAATTTAGTATATATGAATTGGATGATCAGCTTTCTGCTTCTCTTTAGAGCAAAGCAAACAAGGTCGGAATTTATCACTCCCATCATACTCTATTGCACTGCAAAATTGTTAGTTTTGTGAACTCTTTTGTAGATGTCTCTGCAGCATTGGGCTTCGTTTTTCTGTCGTTCCCATTGCTGACAGCAATTTGACGCCTTACAATTGCCTTGAACCAATTATCTTCTATTTCCTTCAATGAAGGATGATTATTGTTAGTGATCTGAATGAACTGTATTTGCAGGGTGTTGTTCATAGATTTCCAAGTCAAGAATGCCAAAATCATCTCTGCAGCAACTTCCAAGGTTCCAAAAGACTCTCTGACCATCCTGACCTCAGCTATAAATGAGAAAGGATCTTTCTGGTATGGGAAACTCAAGTCCACCAATTTCTGATTAGTATCGTGAATTCTCTTTGATGGTGAAGCTATAGAGCCTCATTAAGAAAAGCTTTGGCTTCCTTTTAAGAATGCGTTGAAACCCCTAAAGATTCCATCAAAATCAAGGGTCTACCATATATTTGCTTTATAAGCAGAATGAACTTCTCGTAATCTGAATATTCATCCCGGTTCACCACTACTTCAAAATTATGTAAGAATTTTTCGAGGCTTTCCCCTTCCTGAGCATAAAACGTGGGCAATGGTGCTACTGGAGCTCTCAATTTATTATGAGACCCACCTCTATGGCACGAACTGAAGCTATTCCGTCGTCATCAAAAACAGACAAACTCTCATCCAAAATCAGACAGGCTTCGATTAACTTATCTTTATATTGATCACATGAACAAAGTTTCTCATTGGATGCAGACTCATCAAACGACTCATCCGTAACCAAAAGAGTAGCAACTCTTTCATTGAATGATACAATCTCAGTCTCGATTGTCCTATGTCGGGCTAATATTTTCTGCTGTCTAAGTTTTGGAAGAACAGTAATGTCGTCAGTGACTTCTCCATGAAGCTCAGTATTTTTTTTTCTAACATGCCCTCTCTCTGCCAAAAGTCTCCTCGATTATAATGTTCTAATTTTTCTCATTGAGCACCATAAAAATCCTGCACCAGGAACAAGATATAGCAATATAATTTCGATACAGATTATAATCTCAGTAATAATCAAATGTAATATTTTTGAAACCACCCGGGAGAGCAAAAAAGTTTGTTTGACAACTGCAAACCATGAACATTTACTTCACAAAATGATAACCTTTGGACAATCAAACATTTCGAAGCTCGGAGTAAAATAGTATGAAATTACACACGCGAAGGGCCTTCTATTTTACCAGTATATCCATTAAATGCTACACAAGATTCCGACCGCGACAGACCAGCCCAACCCCCCGATCACACAATGACCATTGCATTCAAGAGTCCCGCCGGAGGTTCCATTTGACGAAAAAACTGACCGAATGCCACCAAATGAAGGAACGTCAAATAAATCTAACTATGAAGTACCTCAACATCTATTAACATAAATTTCAGAAATATGGAATGATATTTAGACGTTTCCAAGGTGGGATTTAATTTTGATTGGTAATGTCAATGGTCCTGGGGCTGTAGCGAAGCGACGAGGTTGAGCCAGGTAACTGGGCTACCGCGCGAACGCTACTCTCCCCAATTCCGGTAAATTAGTCAATAAGCAGGCAGAGGCCTGTAATGTAATTTTTATACCAGCTATGATTGGTACAAAATATGAAGATTTATACAATTTAATTTTCTGGAATGAAACTAATGTCATCTAATTTACATTAACTGGGTTGTCACCAGATCAATTTAATGTATGTGAGAGAATAAATCAATCCAATATAATTTGTTGGGAAGGAATCAAATCAGTCCAATTTAATATAATTCGAAACTTTAATAATTTTCGTCGGAAAATATCTCAAATGATCAAAATTTATTCAATATGATTAGTTTATTTCAATTTATGATTTATATAGCGAACATTGATTAAAAGTTTGATAATTCAAATAGAACTTATTTATGATTTGGATTTAATCATTTAAATGGTATTGAGCTCGGGAATGCAGAGGATTTTAACTTTATAGTTAAAGGGAATATCGGTTGACTGAACAGCTGGCGTTCTCTTGTTCCGACAACCTCACCTGATATCTCCACAATCTCTTTGATGGTCACAAATGATCGCCGGTAGTGTGCTGTTCCACGTAGTCCGACTGTCCGTCTCGGCACACCGATCTTCCTCCCTTCACTCCTCCTTACACTGTGCTCCTGAAGAACCCTGATCGCTTGATCCCTTGACAAAGGATGTCCAGGCCCGTCGCTGACGCCTTCAGTATTTCGGGTCTTCCTTATAACTAAAGCACAAGTTGGTATAACAATCCTTTCTAAATGCGAAGTCTCCAAGTTCGGAAGCTAGTATCACAGCCCCCTCCGTGTGTGAAGGCAGATAACGGAGTCTTCGACTTCACGGGTGTTGGTGAGGAGCTATGAGAGGCATGCGCTGTAGCTGCGTCTTCTTCCAGGTCTGATCTCCCAACCAATTTTCCCGTGGAGTAAGCGACATCTTCTGCTGTGGGCAAGTAAGGCGGCCATTAAATGGAGTTCAAAATTTTATAAATTCCATAAACTGGATAGTCTAAGTTGTCAGGACAAGGTCAGCCAATTAAAGTCTGGAG
>SDVV010043855.1:0-10212 GCA_016164225.1 Gammarus roeselii
TGTAGAACCTAATGTTTTTTTTATCATCGTGCTTTTTATCTTGAACCAGTTATTATAGAATACTTTTACAAGTCCAACGCTCCACTCTCCCAGTAGCTGTATTCCTGGCTACATATTGCGAGTGAACTTGGAGATGTGTTGTTTTGGTGCAATTAGCTACTGCCCAGTGATGAGACATAGACAAACAAGTCCTCCGGTTCCTGCATCCTCCACTGGGTCCTACGTCATACTGACAACAAACCGCTCATAGACATCAATATATACTCTAACTAGTTGGTCAAGTAAACATGTTCAAGCCTGTTTATTTATTTACATATGTTCACATTTACAACATCTTAGAAACATTTAGAGAATAAAACCTGAAGATGTGGATGTACTTTCGTCATTCACGCGAGTACACTTATCAGAGACATCCCCACCCGGCAAACGTCTCTTCCAAGTTAAATCCATTTGTACATCAACATCATCCAAGACACATCGTTTCTTCTCTCGAGTGACGGCAGGTTCAACTTCAATAGATTTTTTGGAAATGTCTGGATGCCCATAGGCGAGGGTTGTGCACGCGTAGACTTAGTAGCGTTTGTTTTCATGCTTACTGAGACAATTTTTGATATTGAGTACAGTTTGAAGCTGGCATGCTTGTGCGCGAATGTTGTGTATGGTCTCAAAGTGTATGTATGTTTTCTGGTTATGAATGTCTCTGTATTGTTAATGTCTGGTTTTGGCTTGTGTCTGGTAATATATACTGTTTGCAGCTGATTTTGTGGTGTCGGACTCGAGCAACATACTGTAACACTTTGGCTGCAAGCAAATTATTTCACTCGGGTAGTCGTCAGCTGTTTCGCTTTTCAGTAGTCCCAGCTGTCCTTTCTTTGATTCATCGTACAAGGGATGTTTTTTCGGGTCGTTTGAGAAGTCCATGAATGCAGACAGAGGCGTTTTACGCATTTCTGTTCCAATATCGGCCACACCTAAGAACTGGAGCAGCAACGAGTATGTGTCCGAGTAGATGAGCGAGACGTTGTCACCGTATTTGGGTTTCAGTGTATCATAAAAAAAGCTGTAGACTTTTGATTTAGTCTCTTCAAGCATGTAGAACCCAACTTGGAGTGAATGAACCATTCTGAAATATTTTTGCTTTAGGATCATGATGACTGTTTTGGGGCAAATAGCGTAGCAGTTTTTCAGGAGAGGGTTGGCAGCATGTTTTCGGAACTCGTTGACTGCACACGACTTTTGCCTCTAGACTTTTGTTGAGCGGATTGAACAATAGCTTCCCGTATATACTATTTGAGAGCAGTTTATATAGGGACTTCTCAAAGGAGTTCGTGGACTCATGACGTATTTTGGATATTTTTCATAATGAAGGATTTGAAGACCGGTTTCTGCTTGATTCGAAAAATTCGATGAACCTTGGTAACTTCCCATCCTTGCCTGAGGAGTACCTGCCATATTTCCAGGGCCACGAGGTAGTCAGTTTGAGATAGATGACTAGCAACCAGCTTACGATCTCTCGTTTCTATTTTTGAGATGTTCCGAGCCTGCCAAGAGATTTTTTGTGAAGGGGGAAACATCGTCCAAGCTAATTTTTTTTGTGATGTTGCAGTAGTGACATCTCATCTGTTTTGCGTGCAGCTTTGTCTCTGACTTGGGTATCGATACAGACAATGTACGTGTACCCGCCAGAACAGTCCACGTTCATCAAATCGAATGCTTGAATTTCTTCAGGTGTGAGCTCGTGGATTTCGTCAATGATAAGGGGTTCACTCAAGCATGTACGGTGTCGATAAACTTGACACCGTACTTGCTCGTGGCATCGTTCAAGGAGACGGAGATGCTGAACATCTTGTCTGACTGCTTTGGTAACACACGGATATTGGAAAAAGTTTTGCCGTCCAATCCTCTCAATATAAATCTCATATTATAAGCTGATGCATTGTGAGCTATGCAAGGCATGCACTTGAATTTCTCCGTGATTCTAAAATTGCAATTAAAGCATAGAGTCCCAATATTTGCCAGATATCACTTCTTTATTGGGTTCAAAGACCCCGTCGATGTAATGATTATGGTGGCGAACTCTTTGTTTACCTTTTCTCCAAAAGTGTCCCCGCAGCATTCACATGATTTGCTTGCGCAATATTTTTTTTAGGTCTTGTTTTGTGAGGACGGGGATGGGGTACAATGGTAATGGGTCCATGTAATCATTATAATCTAGCAACATACTCATGACAAGATGTGTCTCCATCTCCTCAAAGAGGACTGAAATCGAATCGACTACTTTGTGCCTTACAATTTTATCGTCTTTATCCACTAGAGTATAACTGTACATGCACAACTTGTGTATGTTTACTACATGTTTCCCCTCTTGACATGGCTCCAGCATAGATTCACAGTCAGTATAACGAACAACATGTGGTTTCATTGTTGCGTGCATGACTGAGAATTGGTCCATTTCGCTTTTTTCAGGCAAACTGATGTGTTGCAAGCCTGTACTGGATAAACACAACTTCACGTGTCCAGTTGTTTTGCTTTTGTTCATGCCCTGCATGCAGAAGGGGCAAAAAAAATTGTCTCTATAGCTCGTATTTTTAAAAGTTTTCATAAATGTAGTGAAACACGGGATGAGTGCGATATGGTTGGCGACTAGAGATTTGCACAAGATGAATCGTGTGCTTCTAACTGGCTTCTAAACTCCCTCTGTATACACTGACAAGACCATATCCTTCCTTCTCCTCTGTGAACAGATTTGTCCATGGCAAGGTATGGAAAGTTAATGTAAGTGTCGTTATGTGGGAGATAGGTTAACTCTGATTCAAGTATTTTTTTGTGAGGTGTGTATTTCCAGGCAAGTGGAAATTGGCAATCATGCTAGTGAGCACACAATTATTATTTTTTGTCTTCATATTGACAATGTGGTGCCGGCCTGTACAGTTTTTGGGCCAAGGAACATAATCCCCCGTACGTTTTGTTCCATTAACCCCTTTCGTGTAAAATTCAAACTGTACTCAGGTTACTGTAATAATGCTCCACCCACTACCTTCTCGCTCCTGTTTGCTAATTTATTCTGCAAATCTACCCCGTGAACCTCAATGTTATGATCGCGTAAATCTTCCCATCTGCCCGAGAAGCAGTGTAGGCCTGTTAACCCTAGCTTAAGTTACACGATGAAATCCCTTGCCTTGCATATTTCCGATTCCCCTCCAAAGTGTTTGTTTAGCAAACGACAGTTGGTTCCCATATGGCATTACATGACTGGGAGACGTTAAAAAGTGTAGTGAAATTTGTGACATCCTGTTAAAATCGACGATTCAGCGTGTGTGGCCGGGATCCAATAACAAAGACGGGCCGTGTTTGATTCTCAGGGTTATCTCAAATTGTAAAAAGGATGGGAGGAGCCAATAAAATTCGTTAACGGCCTAAATTTTTGTGTTTGTCAATGAGCGTCAAGGATTTGAGATAGCACGACCTCTCAGATCGACCAAACGGTAGAGTGGTTCTCCTATTGGTGGATCATTTCATTTACATAACAACAAGGCCTTCCCATAATTTTTTGGAGTTGGAGGGATAAATTGTATGGGACCCCACCCTGCATAGCAAAACAGCTCGGGAGGAGGTACGCCCGTCTAGAACAGCGATCGAACACTTTGTGTGATACTTTGCTAGTATTGTACTTTCATATGTGGATACGTGTAATGTTCCCATCAGCGTTCATAGGCGTTCCATAGGTTGTTAGTAACTGTGTGATAATTTTTCCAAATAATAGTTGTATACGTTCATACATAGATGCGTATAATAATTCCTCAGTATTTATGTTCCTTTGTTTTTGTGTCTTCCAACAGGGAGGTCCTTCTCTTTTTTTGCTGTCCACTAACATTTCTATTTTTTTGCTGTTCGCTTTTCTTTTCTCCTTTTAACTGTTCAATTTGACTATACACAAAATATACTTTTGTTCTGCTGGGTCTGTTTATATCACAATCATTAATCATGCTCGTTTGAGAGTTAACCTGTTGACCTGTTACTTTGTTCCTAATTCAAAATAATATTATAAAATAGCCAGTGTAATCATTTGAACCTGCTCCATCTGGAAAGTAATTTCAACAACCTCAAATAAAGTAAATAACAGTGTGATGTTAACTTTACAGTCCCTTCCTACGACTGAAAAATCTTTTAGAGCAACAGGTTTGTTTAAGGCAAGGTATGGAAAGTTGAAGTAAGTGTCTTTCTGTGGAAGATAGGTTAACTCTGATTCACGTCTTTTTTTTGAGAGGTGTGTATTTTCAGGCAAGGGGAAATGGGCAATCATGCTAGTGAGCACACAATTATTATTTTTTGTCTTCATATTGACAATGTGGTGCCGGCCTGGACAGTTTTTGGGCCAAGGAACATAATCCTCTATACGTTTTGTTCCGTCAACCCCTGTCGTGTAAAATTTAAGCTGTACACTGGTTACTGTATTAATGCTCCACCCACTACCTTCTCGCTTCTGTTTTCTAATTTATTCTGCAAATCTACTCCGTGATCCTCAATCAACTCACCCAAAAGCACGGTTTTTGTTAGCTGGATCGCTTTGAGTTTACAACCCAGTCCTTGTCATCTACAGATGCATCCTCAACTTGCTTGCCCATTTTAACATTCACGGTGCATTGGAATCTTTGGAATGTGCCTAATTTAGATTCAGTGTATTCTACTAATTCCTCGCGTCCCAATGTACTCAGTGTGGATATGTTGACATGTTATGTGTATGGTATAAATGTTGAAGTGACAAAATTATTTTCCAAAATTCCTATGGTGGGAGGCGGGTAAAAGATAGGCTCACTCAACGTAGCCGAACCATCAGTAGGCTGAACTCCGGGTAGTTACAAAGACGGAGCAGTAGGATGAATTCCGAGTTGTTCCGGAGCAATAGGCCGAACATCGGGTTGTTCCGAAGACGGAGCAGTAGGCTGCACACCGGGTTGTTCCGAAGACAGAAGGGGGCACCACCTGCGGGTCGCGGGCTTGCGCTAGGGCGTTGTAACATTGCAAGGCTTGCGCTAGGGCTTGCGGACGTTGCGAGGCTTGCGCTAGGGCATGCGCGGGGCGGACAGGCCTCATTTCGGTATGGGGCGCGAACACTCCCTGCATCCTCCATCAATGGTGGTTGGTTCTTCCTACAAGCAAAAAACAATACAAATTAGATAAACAAGTAACGGAGAAGTCTTTAAAACCGTAAAAATAGATTAACAAAGTTACAGAAAGATATCCCTAGAATAAAACATAAATACATTTATTAGAAATGGCAGTACTTACATCGTGAGTAGAAAAAACTGTCCATCACAAACAACATCAAGAGCACAAATAATGTCTGAGTTGCGCCATGCACCATTTTAAACAACAGTGTACAATAACTTGGGCAAGTGATCTGCCATACAGCGCCAGAGGTCTTACGCTGCCCGATGTACGACAACAAAAAAAACAAATCAGTTCGAAATCAAAACGAAAACGAAATCAATATACGTGATGTAACCTGTTTACCTGCCTGCAGCGGTGGGGTCGTTTAAAACTGGTGCCGCTGAGGCGGTGGACACAAACATCATAAATTTCTCGTCCAGTAATTATCCTACTCCTTTCAAGATTGATCAACAAGACCGAGAAATGGAGCTGATAAAAGTATGATATCATGCAGGCTCCTATAACCGGACTTTCCAGAGGTTTGCATTCATTGAAGCTGGCAGTTTCGTGTCAACGACTCTAACAACATTTAAAGTTATCTTGAACATTTGAAAATGAAGGAACAAGTGACTTTTTTAATAAGACAGGACACTTCTAGTGTGGAACTGGAGTGCAACTCAAAAGAAATATTGATTGTGTTCGTAAACAATAAATCAAAAATGCACAAGTCTAGAATTGTACTAAGTCCCGACTTTATAGTTAGCTTCCTCAGTCAAGAGGAAATCATGCTGGAGCGTAGTACATCTCTATTACTTGAGCCAATCTCGGAAGATAAACCCCTAACGATGGATTTACCAGGCAGATCATTCGCCTTCTCAACCTATGGTGAAGATATTCCTGAAGGAAGATGTTGACAGTAATAATAAAAATGTAATAACTTATAAAAAAAACATGACAAAACTGTTGTACGCACTAACCTCTGTAATGCATCATGCCCGACTTTGTAAAAGTCTCCTGATGGATGATAAGCTCGAGTCTGTTGCAGGTAGTGCCACGCTTGTGTCTGCCACGGTGGTTTCAGCCACGGTTGTCGAGGATGCCATGCTTGAAGCTGCGACCAGTGAGGTACAGGCAGCGGATGACGCTGGTAGTTTGGGTTACTGTGCCTATGATCATCCTGATAGTTTGAACGATAACTGGCCAGCGGATATCCCTTATACGGATGATTTGATGGAGGGTACTGCGTCGGTCTGCACATGAAATTTTATGTATGTAGAAAAAATATAACACTGTTTTTGCTCTATCATGGATTAGATTGATTGCATAGTCCAACAATCTGTAGACATTTTTGTTAAACATACCCTATCATCCCTGAAGTTCCGGGTTGATCTGGCCTACCCCCGATTGAGTTGTTACCATGATCTGTTGAGAAAAAAAAAGAATTAATGTATAGATTGCTGGAAACCACATTGGTTGATGTCAAAGATATTGGCATGACCTATCTAATTTTAGAGATGTACATAACCATGTTACCTAGTCACGGAGAACGGGTCCTTGACTTCAGCATATCCTTGATGGAATACATCTGCAAAGAGAGAGAACGAATATATAAATTTAGGATTAATTGAAAAAATAGTTAGTTGTGTATCACCTGTTGGGGAGAATGGAGACTGTTAGGTTTGCGGATCTTAACATCTTCGCCAAACCCGCACAATTGTTTGTAAGCTGGTTCTCATCTAGTGGGAATAGTGTCCTTGTGGGAAAAATAATTAGTAAAAACATTGATAGCTTCGATGAGGCGGTTTTTCAGGGTCAGAGCACTTTCTTGTAAGGAAACACGAAAAAAATAAAATGCACACAGGACAAGTCGCATTCGATCTATTAGCCAAAAAAAAAGAAATCAGAGTCTACGTATTATTGCAAATACTTTTTGTCGGGGCCGCCTCGCAAATATCAGTGCGATACATTTAAGCTAATCCCTTTTTCACTGAAATCCATTCCACCGCACAATATCTTTGAATACCATACCCTACAATTTCTTATTCTACGCATGCGCGGTATAAAGCAATTACGTTACTTTGGAAAAGTATTCCTTGCAAAAGACAAGATTGAATCGCTTATCTCCGTATACAAGATGCATGTGGAACGAAAACCCTATTTGCACATCTTGGTTGATTTCACACCCCCAGGTAGTTCGAAACTGTTGATTAGAGCACAAATTGCAGAACATGAATTTGAACAAGTGTTGCCTCTATATAATATAATGTATGCCAGATTTGAGATTAGTATTGAATTAGAGAGGAGAGTGTCTACTGCAATCCAGAGGTTGTTGGGTCGTACTCTAACGCGAAGGCCCTACATCAAAGTTGTACAAAAATTTGTTCGTCTACAACAAGGCGTGATGTTGAAAAATTTCTACAAGGGTCATAGACTCTTACACGATTCAAACAAGCTCCCTTGAAATTCAGCAGACGCATGTTCACAAATGAGTGTCCTGGATCAATTCTCTGTGCGGATGTTGCCTATATAAAAGATTAGGCAGATAAAAATGACGGAATTACATATTTATTGATCGTCATTGATATATACAGCAAATATCTGTGTGTACAACCCTTGAAAGCTATTACATTTCATAATATGATTGCAGCATTTCATACTATATTCAACGAACTAGTATGGCCAACAACTCCGATCTGTTCATATCAGGGCAGTGAGGTTATTATTATTATTACACCTACAACTAAACAATTGCAGCATCACCAGCCGAGAGTGTCACACGCACTGTAAAACTTAGCTTGGGTAAATATGAGCATGGTAAAAAGACTGAACGCTATATAGATAGCTTGCAAACAATTGTGAACACGTACAATATGACACCACATTCATTATTATTGGGCGGGTCCCCTTTGACGCTTATTTGTTGAACAACCCAAGCTAAATTCAGGCACTGCTGTCGGAAATTTATAAATTACCAGGTAAAAGAAATAAAGTGCCCAGTACACAACTAAAGGCTGGAGCGTACGTACGCTTACAGTGCAGTGATCCCAGTCTCAAAACATTCAGTAGAGGACACGAACCAAAGTTCACAAAGGGAGTGTTTCGTATTTCACGTATTAATCAAAAACATTCCCCTCCGACCTATGAAATAACACCGCTCGATACTGATGATCCCATCAAAGGTTTTGCCTGCAGGCAGGAACTAGTTCGGTGTGACAGACCTGATATTTATACCATCAAGGTCTTGAAGAGCCGAATTAGACGAGGTAGAAAGCAAATATACGTGACTTACACGGATCATCCTGAAAGCAAACCTACGTGGATTAATGAAGGAAACATCGTGTCGTGATGTGTGATAAACGTACTTTTAAACGGAAATTAAATTTTTATGATAAATAAAAGCAACTAAAATCGTCCGAACGTAGTCAACTCATCAAACTATTAACTGATAAAGAAGTTAAAATCATCTGCGAAATACTCACAAATAAACAGAGCGTAAAATTGGTCTGTGACAAGCTATCCAAGTCGTGGGTAACTAAATTCAACTCTATAATGAAACAATTAGGCAGTAAATCGTCCGGGAGTAAATCGTCCGGGACCAAAAGGAAAACATTATCAACCGTGCGTGGGGGGTTTCAGCTAAATTTACTATTACCCACTGCAGCGAGTTTCTTGACAGAAATAATCCACGAATGAATCGGCTCACTTCCTATTTTCAAAATCCAAGATGGATAAGTTTACAACAAATCACATTGGCGGTTGCGCTACACCCTTATCTGTCACAACAGGGCCAGAAATAGCAGAACATAACAGTAAATATCACTGTCAAAAGTTGAACGTACGTGTAGACGATATGCTTACTCTCTATACCAATTTGGATCAACATCAGTGGTGCCCGGTAAATACTTGCCTTGACTCGTGCCTCTGCAATCAAACAGATTGGAATGCTTCGCCCTAAGCAGCACTAAAATTATTTAATTTTATCCAGACACTATATCGCACGAACATCACTACAGACCCCAAACCGGAACCGATCAAACAAAAGGAGACAAATAGTGGCAATGTTGCAGTACTATATACGGCCTCATTTCCCCCCGTGGCTAAAACTCTGTCCTCTGGTTTGCTTCATCACCTAAGGACCAACACAGAACTTATACTTGAATCGAACGGGTTTGTTAGCCATCCCAATGTCCAAAGTCATATTCACGTTCTCGATCTCCTCAAAAGCTTATTGGTAAATAAGACAGTGACAAGCAAAGATGTCAGTGACGTCATTCAAACGATCCTGGATAAGATGCCACAAGCTTTTTAAAAAAAAAAACTATTAAAAATTAAAGAGGATGATAGAGCACTAGACCAGTTCCGGCACACTTTATAAAATCACACACGGCTTCGTAACACCAACATAACACTCGTAAATACTGTTAAACGTCCACTGTATAAAAATCACAGAACATCATAAACTGGCACGCGAAACATGTTCGACTATGACACATCACATGCGGGAGATAGTGCCTCTTCGCGACCAATAGATAAGGCCTCGTTAGCACCCCCAACACTGTACTCTTGACCATGAATGTCAAAAATAACATATGAGAATAGAAAATACATTGGGTCCCCTTGGGTAGGAACACTTTGAATATTCATAATACAACCGATAATCATCTGCAATACCATGTATCATAACACTGATACAAAAATAAAACATATATTAGTTCACTTTAAATGTCATATCTCTGCGGGATGATCAAGCGCAGGTCCACTTCAAGTAACGAGACAGAAGATACTGACGCGTAATCGTGATAGGAGCGATAGCGGTGGCCGCGCAGTGTACGTGTTGTTACCTGTTTGCTTGCCGCAGTACCCGGGCATCCTCGGCTACAGGAAACGGCGGGCGCTAATCAAGCTCCGCGCTTATCGCGCCCAATATCGCCAGGGCACGTTTCAGATCCTTTCTTCCCTTGAGTGCCGTTCCAGCCCCTATATCTCCAGGGCACGTTTAGGCGACAGGGTCTTGGTGACATCATGCTTATGTTGAATATCGATGAATACATAACATATGAG